>CAUYQV010160047.1:0-20424 GCA_963574575.1 Galagoides demidoff | reverse complement strand
CAGGCGCCCGCCACAACGCCCGGCCATTTTTTTGGTTGCAGCCATCATTGTTGTTTGGCGGGCCCGGGCTGGGGATTCGAACCCGCCACCTTGGGTGTACGTGGCTGGCGCCTTAGCCGATTGAGCCACAGGCGCCGAGCCTCATAATTTTCTTTATAGAGGTCCTTTACCTCTTTTGTTAGGTATATTGCTAAGTATTTCATTTTCTTTGGGGCTACGATGAAGGGATGAAGGGCGTTGAGTCTTTAAATAACCTCTCATCTTGGCTGTTGTGGAAATTATTTCTTCAAATGAGTTCTCAAATCTTCTTCCTTCTCTTTCTAAGTTTCTCAAAGTATATATATTCTTCATTTGATGTTGTCACATAAAACTATTAGGTTATTTTCTTTTCTCAGTTTTTCACTTTGTATTTCAAGTGAATAATTTGCTATATTTTGTTTTCAAGTTGTCACTTTTTTTTTTTTTTTTTTAGGAGACAGAGCCTCTGTCGCCCTGGGTAGAGTGCTATGGCATCACAGCTCACATCAACCTCCAATTCCTGGGCTTAAGTGATTCTCTTGCCTTAGCCTCCCAAGTAGCTGGAACTACACAACACCTGGCTATGTTTCGGTTGTAGTTGTCATCATTGTTTGGCGGGCCCTGGCTGCATTCAACTCGCCAGCTCTGGTGTATGTGGCTGGTGTCTTAGCCGCTTGAGCTACAGGTGCCGAGCCATCAAATTCTCACTTTTTTCTATGTTATCTGCTTTGGAAACACTCTAGCATATTTATAAATGCATTCATTACATGTCATCTACAGACGTTTTGATTGGATGTTCTTTATACTTTTGTTCTTTTCTCCTATTCTCATTTTGTTCTTACAAATCTTTTTATTAATTTCATTTAGTTGGCTATCAGTTATTTCTTAGTTCACTGAGCATCATTAAGACAGTTGTTTTACATTTTTGTCAAGTAATTCACAGGGCTATCTTATTTGAAGAGTTTCCCAGTGGAGACATTTTATCTTAAAGACACTTGTCCTCATTAGCCATGTGTTGTAGTGGGCATCTGTTGTTCCAGCTACTTGGGAGGCTGAGGCAAGAGAATCATTAAGCCCAAGGGTTTGAGGGTGCTGTGAGCTGTGACAGCACAACACTCTACTCAGGGCAGCATATTAAGACTCAGCTTCAAAAAAAGAAGAAGACACTTTTACTCAAATGTTTATAGCTTCCCAAGTCATAATAGCAAAGATATAGACACAATTCAAGTGCCCAGCAATATATGAAAGGATTAATAAATCTGGTATCTGTACACCATGGAATACTACTCAGCCAATGAAAAAATGATGACCTAGAATCTTTTGTACCAACCTGGATAGAATTAGAGGCCATTTTCCTAAGTGAAGTATCACAAGAATGAAAAAAAACACCACATGTACTCATTACTAAAATTGAAACTACTTGAGCAATACTTATGTGCACTTATGGGAGCAGAACTCAACAGAATTCAAGTAGGTGGAGGGTGGGATAAGTAAATTTACATTTGATGGGTACATGGGCCACTTTCTATGTGAAGGGCATATTTATTACTTGTATCAAAAATATGTAAGTGCAGGCCATGGTGGCCCATACCTGGTATCCTCGCACTCTGGGAGGGCAAGGCAGGTGGATGCTTGAGCTGCAGAATTCAAGCAAGACACCATGTCTATTAAAAATAGAAAAACTAGGGAAGCATCTGTGGCTCAGTGAGTAGGGCGCCAGCCCCATATACCAATGTGGCGGGTTCAAACTGGGCCCCAGCCAAACTGCAGCAAAAAAAAAGGTGGGCGTTGTGGTGGGCGCCTGTGGTCCCAGCTACTTGGGAAGCTGAGGTAAGAGAATCACCTGGGCCCAAGAGCTGGAGGTTGCTATGAGCAGTGTGACGCTGCCACGGTACTCTACCAAGGGTGAGAAAGTGAGACTCTATCTAAAAAAAAGAAAAACTAAGGCAGGAGTATCCCTGGAGCACAATAGTTGGTGGTTGTTAGGAGGTATGATGATACCATGGCACTCTACCCAGGGCAACAGCATGAGATTCTGTCTCAAAAAATATATATATATATACATATATATGTATGTATATATGTAAGCTGTGTAATTAAAATGTATGTACCTTATAATATTCTGAAATAAATTAAAAAATATTTTTCGGCTCGGTGCCTGTGGCTCAAGTGGCTAAGGTGCCAGCCACATACACCTAAGGTGGCAGGTTCGAATCCAGCCTGTGCCCACCAAACAACAATGACAGCTGCAACCAAAAAAAAAAAAAAAAAATAGCCAGGCGTTGTGACAGGTGCCTGTGGTTCCAGCTACTTGGGAGGCTGAGGCAGGAGACTCGCTTGAGCCTAGGAGTTGGAGGTTGCTGTGAGCTGTGATGCCACTCTACCCAGGGGGACAGCTTGAGGCTCTGTCTCAAAAAATATATATATATTTTTTTCTTTCCACCATGGGATTTTGTACTATATTTTGGTAACATTGTGTCTCCCTAAAGGCATGAGTGTCTGTGATGCCAGGATACTCTACTGAGGGGTACAAGTGACACTCTGTCTCAAAAAATAAAAATAAATAAATAAATATTTTAGGGTGGCCCCTGTGGCTCAGTGAGTAGGGCACTGGCCCCATATACTGAGGATAGCATGTTCAAACCCAGCCCCAGCCAAATTGCAACAAAAAAATAGCCAGGCATTGTGGTGAGTGCCTATAGTCCCAGCTACTCAGGAGGCTGAGGCAGGAGAATTGCCTAAGCCCAAGAGCTGGAAGTTGCTCTACTGAGGGTGACAAAGTGAGACTCTGTCCCTAAAAAAAACATAAATAAATAAGTATTTTAGTTAGTGAAGTTGTAATTTAATTTCACTTATGTAATCAAGGGCAGATATTTTTCCCTTTCTTTTTTTGAGACAGAATCTCACTCTGTCACCCTGGGTGGAGTGTCCTGGAGTCATAGTTCACAGCACCCTCAAACTCTGAGGCTCAAGGGGATCCTCTTGCTCAGCCTCCTGAGTAACTAGGACTAGAGATGCCCACCACAATGCTTGGCTAATTGTTATATTCATAGTATAGACAGAGTTTCACTTTTGCTCGGGCTGCTCTCACACTCCTGGGCTCAAGCAATCCACCCACCTTAGCATCCCAGACTCCTAGGATTACAGGTGTGGGAAACAAGGCTCAGACCAAGGGCAGATTTGAGTAATAGCCTCCTCGGTTTGTTTTATCAAACATACCTCCACCTGACCAGCTCTGGATCATGATTCTGCACCCAGGATTTGTCTATGTGGCTGTACCCTTGATAACAACATTTTGTGTCATTGTGAATACAATATGAGATGATCCCTCTTTTTTCCATGATCATATCCAGGCATTTCCTTTTGGGTCCCACTGAGAGCATACCTGCACATGATTTCCCAAAATCTCCCACCCAAGTACCAACCAGGCCTGAAGCACCTTAGCTTCTGAGATCAGAGGAGATTGGACCCATTCAGGGTGGTATGGCTATAGATAGTCCTCTAGAATTTGTATGTAGAATTTGTTGAATATATGCTAGAAATAGAATTCATAGGTCATTCAGTGTGATAAATTTAATTTTATAGTAAACATTGTAAGACTTATAAACCTAATATCTTCCTACATTATCAAAACCATCTCTCCTTCCAGTCTCTTCTATTTTAGCCTCACTACCATAGCTTTAGTCTCATAGTTGAGAATGGGATACTTATGTGTTGGTTACTAAATCACTTTTCCTTTCACACCACAGTCAGAAATTTAAATAACATGGTATATTTCTTTTTCCATAGATTTATAAGTATAATGTCTGTGTCTGCATACCCATGTAAAGACTTATTATGTATTTACTATTTTAGTAAGCACAGTGGGGTTTTAACATATTACTTTTTATGTTCCTGACCACACCAGTTTCCACAAGACCCCTTTCTGCCAACACTACTCTCACCATATAAACCTACTTGCTTATCATTGGCAGACTATTGCAGGATGCGACCTAAGTAGTTGTTTTCACTGGTGCCTAAATCAGGATGTGCCCGGGTGATGACTCACACACCATGTCCGTGAAGGATGACTGAGTAATCCTGTTGGCAACACAGCTGAGACCTTCTGTGTCTCTCAAACTATTTCTTCCTATGCTCTTGTGTTTCCTATGAGCTGTTGTTTCTGGTGCACCTTGGAACAGTAGTTGCTCCTAAGAACATGTATGAGCCTACAGACCCTGGGTCAACTCCTGTTTTTCTCATTTAATGTGCAAATTGGCATTAGATGCATAAATGCTGTGGACCTGCTGCTTTTACATGAAACATGATTTATATGTTGGTTCCTCTAACAACTTCATGCTGGTTGATGGCTAAGAATACTGCATGGTGTTTGTAAAGACTGCTAAATTTAGAAAAGGACCTCAGCAGATGAAATTTGACCAACATGAATGTTCAAATCATAGTTACCTGAATTATGTTATATAGGATCATATTTCTCAGTTTGTTCCAAGAAATGTTTTCTGAGATCCTAGTTCATACATTTTCCAAGTACATGTACATCATTCTCTTCAATCACTGAATACCCACGTGCTTTGAGCCCATTGCAGTGGTTTGCCTGCAGGGTAAAATTACCCCCCCCCTTCTGGGTTAACATGGGCTTTTGCAAGGTATTTTACTAATAGGTTGTTTCATGCTAGCCTTCCCTGCCTACTCTTTTGAATTACATGTAATCACCTTTCCTTCATTTAAAAAAAATAAAGGGGCTCGGCGCCTGTGGCTCAATCGGCTAAGACGCCAGCCACATACACCTAAGGTGGCGGGTTTGAATCCCCTGCCCGGGCCTGCCAAACAACAATGATGGCTGCAACCAAAAAATGGCCGGGCGTTGCAGCGGGTGCCTGTGGTCCCAGCTACTTGGGAGGCAGAGGCAGGAGACTCGCTTGAGCCCAGGAGTTGGAGATTGCTATGAGCTGTGATGCCATGGCACGCTACCCAGGGGAATAGCTTGAGGCTCTGTCTCAAAAAAATAAATAAATAAATAAATAAAAATAAAGGCTCCACGCCTGTGGCTCAATCGGCTAAGGCGCCAGCCACATACACCTAAGGTGGAGGGTTTGAATCCCCAGCCCGGCCTGCCAAACAACAATGACGGCTGCAACAAAAAAAAAAAAAAATAGCCAGGCATTGTGGTGGGCCCCTGTGGTCCCAGCTACTTGGGAAGCTGAGACAGGAGACTCGCTTGAGCCCAGGAGTTGGAGGTTGCTGTGAGCTGTGATGCCATAGCACTCTACCCAGGGGGATAGCTTGAGGCTCTGTCTCAAAAAAAAAAATAAATAAATAAAAAGTTTTCCTAATAGTCAGGAAATCATATGTTTTGTAACTCATGTGCTATACCTATATTACTTTTGGTATAATGTTATATATTTCAATAGGAGGTATTTAATGACCATGTGTAATTTATCAGACATCTGTGGTTCTTTATATTTTGTAGGCATCTCTTCTATATGTGTGATAAATGAATTGCCAATTATAGAGAGCAGTGGGATAGAAGAAATATTCCCCAGAATGTTGGAAAGGAAAGAAAACCATGACATTGAAGACTTTTGCTTTAGGGAAATTCAGAAGAATTTACATAACTTTGGGTGTCAGTGGAGAGATGATGAAAGACATTGCGGTGGAGTTCACATGACCCCTCAGGGAAATCTCACTGGTAGGAGAGTTCAGCATGATAGGAAGGATTCAGGAAACAAGATTGTTAATAATAAGCTGGAATTGAACACCCAGTCACATCTACGAGAACTGCAGCTATTTAAAATTGAGGAGAAAATTTATGAATGTAATCCCATGGATTCATCTATCCACAGTGATTTCTTAGTTTCCCCACCCCACAGAATTTCTTCTACTATGAAACCCCACTTTTCTCATGAACATGAGTATGATTTTATGGATTCATTATTCCCACAAAGTGAGAAACCACCCATAGTGACAGAACATTACAGATGTACTGAGTGGGACAAAGCCTTTCATCAAGGGACATATAACACCATTCATCAAATAATGCATGAGGAAGAGAATCGATTTAAATCTGACATATGTGCTAAGGTTTTTAATAAAAAATCAAACCTTAGAAGTTATCAGAGAGTCGATGCTGTAAAGAAAACTCACAAGTGTAATGAATGTGGTAAAGTCTTCAATTACATTTCACAGCTTGCCCGGCATCAGAGAATCCACACTGGAGAGAAACCTTACAAATGCAATGAATGTGGAAAGGTATACCGTGAAAGTTCAGCCCTTGTACAGCATCAGAGAATTCACACAGGAGAGAAACCTTACAAATGTAATGAATGTGGAAAGGTATTCCGTGTAAGTTCAATCCTTGCACAGCATCGGAGAATTCATACAGGAGAGAAACCTTACAAATGTAATGAATGTGGAAAGGTATTCCGTACAAGTTCAATCCTTAGACAACATTGGAAGATTCACTCTAGAGAGAGACCTTACAAATGTAATGAATGTGGAAAGGTATTTAATCGTATTTCATACCTTGCACAACATAAGAGAATTCACACTGGAGAAAAACCTTACAAATGTAACAAATGTGGCAAAATGTTCACTCAGAAATCATCCCTACAAATGCACTGGAGGATTCATACTGGGGAGAAACCTTACAAATGTAAGGAATGTGGAAAGGTGTTTAATCATAATTCACATCTTGCAAAACATCAAAGAATTCACACTGGAGAAAAACCTTACAAATGTAATGAATGTGGCAAAATATTCGATGGCAAGTCATCCCTAGGACAGCACAAGAGGATTCATGCTGAGAGAAACCTTACAAATGTAAGGAATGTGACAAGGTCTTCAGTCATAATTCACACCTTGCATGACATCTAATAATTCATACTGGTGAGAAACTTTATAAATGTAATAAATATGGGGAAGTGTTCTGTCAGAATTCACACCTTGCAAACCATTAGAGAATTCATCCTGGAGAGAAACCCTATAGGTATGATGAATATGGCAGTCTTTAGTCAAATTGGTGTCTTGTTTATTATTGGAGAATTCTTTTTTTGGGGGGGGTTAATCTTTTTTTGTTTTTATTAAATTATTTCTGTGTACATTGATGCATTTATGGGGTTCAGTGTACTGATTTGATATACAATGTGAAATGCTTACATGGAACTGATTAATACATCCATCACAATTATACTCTTTTCTTTGTAGTTTTGAAATGTACAGTGTATCATGCATATTAGGTGAGGTCCCCCCAAATATCTTCCTTCTTCCTGCCTCCCTCCTCCCCTCCCCTCTGTCTCCTCTTCCCTTCTACTTTGTGGACTATAGTTATGTTTTCCCATTCGTATGAATGTGCAGGTGATTATATATTGATTTCATCATAGTATTTGAGTATATTGGATACCTTTTTTCCCCATTCTTGAGTTACCTTTCTAAGAAGAATATGTTCCAGCTTCATCCAGATAAACATAAAAGATATAAAGTCTTCATCTTTTTTCTGGCTGTATAGTATTCCATGGTGTACATATACCACAGTTTGTTAATCCATTTATGGGTTGATGGGCACTTGTGCTGTTTCCATGTCTTGGCAATTATGAATTGGGCTGCAATAAACATTCTGGTGCAAATGTCTTTGTTGTTAAATGATTTTTGTTCACCTGGGTATATACGTAGTAGAGGAATTGTAGGATCAAATGGTAGATTTACTTCCTTGAGTATTCTCCAAACTTCTTTCCAAAAAGGTCGTATTAGCTTGCATTCCCACCAGCAGAGTAGAAGTGTTCCCTTCTCTCTGCATCCCCACCAACATCTGTAGTTTTGAGATTTTGTGATGTGGGCTAATCTTACTGTGGTTAGATGGTATTTCACAGTGGTTTTGACTTGCATTTCTCTTATGATTAAGGATGGTGAGCATTTTTTCATGTGTTTGTAGGCCATGTGCCTGTCTTCATCAGAGAAGTTTCTGTTCAAGTCTCTTGTCCACATAGAAATGGAGTTATTTCTTCTTTTTTTATTGATTAGTTTGAGTTCTATGTGGATTCTAGTTATCAGACCTTTGTGGGAAGCATAACGTACAAAAATCTCCTTCCATTTTGAAGGTTGTCTATTTGCTTACTGTGCTCTTGGCTGTGCAAAAGCTTTTTAGTTTGATCAGATCCCAGTAATGGATTTTGGGTATTGCTTCAGTTGCTGGCGGTGGGGGGGGGGGGTCCTCCTCATAAAATATCCCAGGCTGATTTCTTCAAGTGTCTTCCCTGCACTCTTTTCCTAGTATTTTTATAGTTTCATGTATTAAGTTTAAATCTTTTATCCAATGAAAATCAATTTTTGCTAATGGTAAAAGGCAGGGTCCAGTTTCAGTCTTCTACAGATCGCCAGCCAGTTCACCCAATACCATTTATTAAATAGGAGGTCTTTCCCCCACTGAATGTTTTTGATAGGCTTATCAAAGATCAAATGATGATAAGTAGCTGGGTTCATCTCTTGGTTCACCATTCTGTTCCATAAATCTACCTCTTGGTTTTTGTGCCAGTACTATGCTATTTTGATCACTATAGATTCAGTCTACCTTGAAGTCTGGTAATGTGATACCTCCTGATTTGTTTTTATTTCTGAGTATTGTATTGGCAATTCGAGTTTTTTTCTGATTCCATATAAAACAAAGCACTATTTTTCCAAGCTCTTTAAAGTGTGACAATGGTGCTTTAATAGGGATTGCATTAAATCTGTAGACAGCTTTGTGTAGTATGGACAGTTCAGTAATGTTGATTCTTCCCAGCCATAAGCATGTTATGTTTTTCCATTTGTTAACATCTTCAGCTGTTTCTTTTCTCAGAGTTTCATAATTCTCTTCATAGAGATTTTTCACATTTTTCGTTAGGTAAATTCCCAGATATTTCATAATCTTTGGTACTACTGTAAAAGTAATAGACTTGACTATATTTTCAGCTTGACTATTGTTGGCATATATAAAAGCTACTGATTTGTAAGTATTGATTTTGTATCCTGAGACATTGCTGTATTCCTTGATGAATTCTAAAAGTTTTTTAGTTGAGTCCCTGGGATTTTCCAGATATAGGATCATATCATCAGGGAAGAGTGAGAGTTTGATCTCTGACCCTATCTGGATACCTTGGATTGCCTTCTCTTGCCTGATTGCAATGGCTAAGACTTCCATTACCATGTTGAATAGCAGTGGGCACTGGGCCTAGTTTCTGATCTGAGTGGAAATGTTTTCAGTTTTACTCCATTCAATATGATATTGGTTGTGGGTTTGTTATAGATGTCCTGTATCTATTTAAGAAATGTCTCTTCTGTGTCTATTTTCTTAAGTGTTCTGATCATGAAAGGATGCTAGATATTCTCAAAAGCTTTTTCTGCATCAATTGAGAGAATCATATGGTCTTTGATTTTTATTTTATTTATGTGATGTATTACATTTATAGATTTGCATATGTTGAACCAACCCTGTAACCCTGGAAATAAAACAGTTTGATCATGTTGTACAATTTTTTTGATGTGTTGTTGAATTCTGTTTGCTAGGACCTTATTGAATATTTTTGCATCAATATTCATTAATGATATCGGTCTATAATTTTCGTTCTTTGTTGGATCCTTTCCTGGTTTGGGGATGAGGGTTATTTGCTTCACAGAATGTGTTGGGAAGTATTCCTTCTTTTTGTATGCTTTGGGAAAGTTTGTATAATATAGGTACTATTTTATCTTGAAAGGTTTGATAGAATTTGGATGTGAAGCCATGTGGTCCTGTACTTTTCTTTTTTCAAAAAACCAACTTTTGTTTCCTTGATCTTCTGAATAATTCTTTTGTTTTCAGTTTCATTTAATTCTGCCCTAATTTTTATTATTTATTTTCTTCTGCTGGGTTTGAGGTTGAAATGTTCTTTCTTTTCCACTTGCTTGAGGTTGAAATGTTCTTTTCTTTTCCATTAAGTTGTTGACTTCCTCTCTTTCTGTGTTCTTGATGATGGCTTTTAATGGTATGAATTTCCCTCTTGGGACTGCCTTTGCTGTATCCCACAGGTTTGATAATTTGTGTCTTCATTATCATTTTGTTCCAAGACTTCGGTGATTTCCTTCTTAATCTTATCTTTGACCCAGCCATCATTCAGCCTAGGATTAGTTTCCATTACTTTTTAAGATTCCTGTTGCTATTGAGTTCAACTTTTATTCCATGGTGGTTTGAAAAAACACAAGGAACAATTTCTGTTCTTTTAAATTTGCTGAGGTTAGACTTCTGTCATAAGATATGATCAGTTTTGGAGGATGACCCATGGATTGATGAGAAGAATATATATTCAGTTTTATTTGGATGAAATGTTCTAGAGGTCTGTTAAGCTCCTTTGTTCTAGGGTCAGGTTTAAGTCTAATATTTCTTTGTTTATTTTCTTGGAGTATCTATCCAAAACTGTCAAAGGGGTGTTAAAATCTCCAACTATTATAGTGCAAGAAGATATCAAATTGTTCATATCCATTAGGATTTGCTTTATAAATTGAGGAGCATTCTGGTAGGGCGAAGTATCAAAATTTCTTCGTGTTGGGTATTTCCCTTGAGAAATATGTAGTGACCATCATTATCTTTCTTTATCTTTGTTGTTTAAAGCCAATTGTATCTGGAAATAAAATCGCAACCCCGGATTTCTGATTTCCATTTGCCTGTGTTACAGATGTCCATCTCTTCACCCTGAGTCTCTTTTTATCCTTTAAGGTAAGATGAGATTCTTGTATGCAGCAGCTATCTGGTCTGAGTTTATGATGTATCCAGTTAGCCAACCTGTGCCTCTTTAGATGACAATTTAAACCATTCACCTTAATTGAAAGAATTGATAAGCCTGGTAGTATTTTGGATGTCATATTTTTCAAATGTCCAGTGAATTTTTTTTTTTTTTTGAGACAGTGTCTCAAGCTGTAACCCTGGGTAGAGTGCTGTGGCATCACGGCTCACAGTAACCTGAAACTCTTGAGCTTAAGCGATTCTCTTGCCTCAGCCTCCCACAGGCCCCACTACAGGCGCCTTGCCACAACATCCAGCTGTTTTTTGGTTGTAGTTGTCATTAATGTTTAGCAGGCCCTGGCCAGGCTCAAACCCGCCAGCCTTGGTGTATGTGGCTGGCACCCTACTCACTGAGCTATGGGTGCCGAGCCCCAGTGGACATTTTTAATACTTTCACCACTGTAAAGTTGGGTGTTTTTGTTGTTGTTGTTTGTTTGTTTGTTTGTTTTGAGACAGAGTTTCGGTATGTAGAACAGTAGAGTGCCATGGTGTCACATCTCACAGCAACCTCAAATTCTTGGTCTTAAATGATTCTCTTGCCTAGCCTCCCAAGTAGCTGGGACTACAAGGCGCCCACCACACAACTATGTTTTTTTTTTTGGTTACTGTTGTCATTAGCAGGCCCAGCGGGCTTTGACCAGCCAGCTTTGGTGTATGTGGCTGGTGCCCTTACTCACTGAGCTATGGATGCCGAGCTGGAAGTTGCGTTTTGTTTAAAAATTTCTGAGTGAGTTTACTTTGGTAGTAGAACTGGTTGTTGTGGAGGATGGTTCTGAGAATACCCTGGAGAGCTAATTTAGTTATGGCAAATTTCTTCAACAAGTGTATGTTATTAAAGTATTTGATTTCTCCATCACAGATGAAACTCAGTTTAGCTGGATACAGCATCCTAGTTTGAAAGTTGTTTTGTTTTAGGAGTTTGAAGGTCTATGACAGTCCTCTTCTGGCTAAAAACATTTTGACTGAGAGATCTGCAGTCATTCTGATATTTCTCCCTTTGTGGTGATGCTTTTCTTACGTCTGGCTGCTTGTAAAATCTTCATCTTAACTTTGGCAAAGTCAATCATAATGTTGCTAGGAGGTGCTTCTTTTGGATTTAGTTTTGCTGCAATTCTGAAACTGTCTATTATCTGAATTTCTGTATCTCTTTCAATGCTTGGGAAATTATCCTCCATAATCTCTTGGAATAGAGCATCTGTATCTCTAGGACCATTCTCTTCTCCTTCAGGAATTCATATAAGACAAATGTTTGATCTTTTGGAGTGATCCCACAACTCTGAGGGATTGATCTGTTTTTGCTCTCCATTTGTCTGCCTCTTTTGAGTGTTGGGGAGCTTTCAAAAGGTTTGTCTTCAATTTCAGAGAGCCCTTCTTCTGCATAGTCAACTATTACTGAGGGAGTCTACTGTATTTCCAAACTCCTCAAATCACTTTTTCATTTCCTTGAGCTCTGCATCTTTTTCTCATTGTGTCCATATTCTTGGTGACTTTGTCTTTGAATTCATCAATTTCTTGACACAACATTAGAACTACTCTTTGGATTTCAGTTTCTAACTTTTCTTCCATTCTATTTATCTTATTTGCCATCCATATTCTAAATTCAATTTCTGACATTTCAGCCATTTGTCTATGCATGGCATCTTCAGTGTATCTCCCTTGTCATTCCTTGGAGGAGGTTGATATACTCTGGTTATTCATGTTGTCAGAGTTCTTCTATTGGTTCTGTGCCATGCTTTTTTCCCACTGTTTGGTTATTAGAACAGGTAGGGTGAGATTGAATTGGGGTTACCAGGTAGTGGAGATAATCAACCCCTTACCAATGTGCTAGGCATTATTTTTATTTGTTTGTTTGTTTTTGAGACAGAGTCTCACTACATCACCCTTGGTACAGTGCCGTGGCATCACAACTCACAGCAACCTCAAATTCTTGGGCTCAAGCAATTGTCTTGCCCTGGCTATTTTTTATTGCAGTTGTCATTTATGTTTAGCTGGCCTGGGCTGGGCTTGAACCAGTCCAGGTTGGTTCAACAGTCTGGGTGCATACACCAAGCACATTTTGTTTTGTGCTGCCACGGAGCCAGCACTAAGCTTTTTAATTGTGGCTTATCCCCTACAACTTGACAAAGTCCCCTCTCAGAGTTTAGGCCAGAGAGTCTGGGGACCTACTTGGTGAGACAGCAGAAGTTAGCTCTGTTTTGATATGAACCAACCTCTACGCTATCCTAAGAAGCTACAGTATTGGTTTTAAATCTCAGCTGTGGAGAGATACATACAGCTGTGGCACTCTGCCCCCACCCTTCAGTTCTTTTCCACTACAGAACTTTGAAGGTCAACCTCAGAGTGTCCTTGGTGGACAGCCCCAGATGCGAGTTCCAATCAAATTGTCTTAGGCAGTACCAACCCTGCTCAACAGAGAGGGCTCCAAGGGTCTCCAGCAGCACAATTAGAGCCAGGGGTCCATGCCCCCACCAGCCAGATTCTGTCCACACTGGTATCTGCTCCTCTTCTTGCCAGCCCTGTTGGAGCCAGGGACCATGCCCCACCCCAACCCCTACCTACTATCACCGGTCTCAGTCCACACTTGGCAAGCCTCTGCTTGCCAGCACAATTGGAGTCAGGGGACTGTGCACTTGGCTTCAGGTCTGGGTCCACATCCGGCAAGCCTCTGCTATCCAGCACAGCTGGGCCTGGACCAGCCCTGTGCTCTAAACTGGGGAGCACAGTCCACACCAGGCAGCCACTCTCCTGCTTGTGGGCGCCATCCAAGCTGGTAGTTCTGCACTCCCTCCAGCAAGACCCAGTCCAAACCATGGGTCAACACCACCACTGGCTGGACAAAGTCATAACCAGGGGACTGCTCCTCCTTCTGCTGAGTGTCCCTTTCTTCCCACGCCCTCTCTTCCCCAATAGTCACAGATTCCATCCTGATGTTCATGGTCCACACTATGCCCAGATCTCTCAGGAAAGAACCAAACACTGTGCTCTGCAGGGGCAGAACTTCAGACTGCCATGAGAAGGCGTGGACTGGGAGGTTGGAATTATGGGGGAAAATATTTGTTCAATGTTATGCATGGCAGGGTGGTGTCTGAGTTCATAAGTGGGACCTCTCTGGAGAGAGAGGCCTAGTATTTAACGACTCCAGTGAGGTAAAATGAGAGGTCTTTTTTTCCCTGCTCGCCCAGGCCTCCCACTTGGGGGAGGGGTCTTCCATCCTCTAGTTGATAGGCGTTGGACGTGTAATTTGTTTTCCTCAATGCTCTTCCTTGGAGTCCCAGCTTGCTGAACTTCTTTTTTGGCTCAGCTTCCCACCTTTGGCTTCATAGAGTCTGATTCTGTCCAGTTTTTCTCCCTCTAGTCAGGAGCCTCTGCCAAGGGTTGCTACTAGTCAGCCATCTTCCTAGAATTCCCACTGGAGTATTCTTATTGGAGAGAAACCTTATAAACATAGTGAATGTGGAAAAGTTTTCAGTCCAAACTCATGCTTAGCCATCATCATAGGCATCATACTGGAAAGAAGCCTTAGAAATGTAACAAGTATGGCCAAACTTTTAGTGTGCTCCTGTTGCAGGAAGATGAGGCCCAATGGAGAGAAAGAGCACCCAAACACCATGTTTATAAGAGGAAGGGCTTTATTCACCAGTGAGGAGCTTACGGCATGGAAGAATTCCAAATGGCTGTGTTCCCCAACTGACTTGGTCTTTCTCTTTTTATCAACAGTCAAAAAGTTCCAACCCATAGGTACCCTTCTTATTGGCCAGTTTGAATCATGTGGGAGATGCTATTTCAGCCCCTACAGCACTACAGGATTTCACAGAACTTGGAAATTTCCAAGTTCTAGGAAGTTAAATTTACAAATTCCCAAGAGCTGTGTCACCATGGAGAGAACCCCACAGGTGTATCCTTGCGGTCTCCTTGAGAAGACCTGGTCTCCTAGACCTCACCCTTGGGTATCCTCTCTCATTCCATTCTAGAGAAACCTTTAAAATATTATAAATAGAACATGGCAAGGTTTTTTTGTTTGTTTTTTGGCCGGGGCTTGGTTTGAACCCGCCACCTCCGGTATATGGGGCTGGTGCCCTACCCTTTTGAGCCACAGGCACCGCCCATGGCAAGGGTTTCATTGATAATTCCTACCTTGAACATCATAAGCTTACAATAACCTTACAAATACAAGGAGGCTTACAACCTTACTTCATTATGAGTTCAAGTATGAATTGACACAGGAAATTCATAGTAAAGGGCATTCAAGTAATTGTATGTAGCAGAGAAATTATCCTAACTTCAAACATACTGGGCCTTAAGAAATTTATCTTTGGTGAAATCATACGAATATATGGTGTGTGCATAGGCTTTTGAAAGGTGTTGAACATCAGAGTGATCGTATTGGAGAGCAGCTATGCAAGTGCAATGAATGCATCAAGCCGTTTCGCATTGAGAGGTTCATACTGGATAGAAAGCAAGACAAATGTAGTGAATCTAGAAAGTTTGCTAATGCAATGTGCATCCTTAGGATTCATTAAAGAGTTTATACTCAAGAACAGAAGTGCAGTGATATGGTGAACTATTTAACCAGTTCTCACAATTTGTATTCCATATTGGAGATTTGATACAAAAAAAAGTCTCTAATTCTCTAGGATTAATTTGGGTGTGTACTGTATAATAATCACAAGTTGAAATATATTAAAAGTCATGCCAGGTTGGGCTGGGGGCTCATGCCTATAATCTTCGCACTCTGGGAGGCTGAGACCAGTGGATTGCTTGAGCTCAGGACTTCCACATTAGGTTGACCAAGAGAGAGTCTGCCTCTAAAAATAGATTGGCGTTGTGGTGGGTGCCTGTAATCCCAAGGTGTGGAATCAGAGTCACATCGCTGTGGGTGAGTCTTGTGTACATTAAGTCCGGGATCATAGTCCACCTGCTCTCCCATATCCAATGACCTGCGTTCCCTACAGTCCTTGAAATCTCCTGCATGCTCCCTTCACCCTACATGAACTCATGTCCCCAGGACCTCCTGGGGTCATGTACCCTTTTGTTGAAATGGCTCAGTGATTGGTCTCATCCCTGTCCATGCCATGTACACACCTCCTAATACCCTGTTTTCTTTTTTCTTTTTTTTTTGTAGAGACAGAGTCTCATTTTATCACCCTTGGTAGAGTGCCGTGGCATCACATAGCTTACAGCAACCTGCAACTCCTGGGCTTAAGCGATTCTCTTGCCTCAGCCTCCCGAGAGCTGAGACTACAGGCGCCCACCACAACACCTGTCTATTTTTTGGTTGCAATTCGGCTGGGGCCAGGTTTGAACCTGCTGCCCTCAGTATCTGGGGCCAGTGCCCTACTCACTGAGCCACAGGCGCTGCCCAATACCCTGTTTTCTTGATTGAAACCCTTTACTGACTTCTCCTCAGCCTCCTTCCATGTACAGTCCTCACCTGACAAGTGGATTTAGGAGCATGAGTTCAGGATTTTTGTTCCCCCAAGCCATGGGCTTGTTGCCCTAGAGGGCAGCACCATATCTCCAGTCAGGGAGGAGCTGGTTCTTCTCTCAGTTTCTGAGATTCCTCTGACCCCACCAGCCCCTAATCCCACCAGCTCCTTGTCCTCCTGGTATTGGGCCTTTTTGCTGCCCAGGCTTCCCCTCATGACCACCACATCACTTGACCTGGCACAATGTGGATGTGGATGCCACTTGGATGTTCCCTTTGACACTTGTTCTTCCTTCCCAAAGGCCACCTCACTGGAAAATGTGCTGGCCCAGAGACTGTCATTTTATCCCATCTCTGTCCCTGTGCATGTGCTTCTAAGAGTGAGTGAGAGTAAATAGAAACATTGAGGAGAATAGAAAAATGAGGCAGACCCAAAGCAGAGGTCAGAGAATGGGGAGGGATTTGCAAAGACACCATAGGAGTGAAAGAAGCTGAAGACGTAGGAGAAGAAAGTAACTAGAGAAATACACTGAAGAGCTTCATGTCCAAGGAGATGAAGGGCAGGGAAATAGGGAGCGGGGCAGCAAAAGGGAGGCTCCCCACACTGACAATGAGGGAGAATAGGAATGTTTTGGAGCCAAGGCAGATAGAGCAGCCCGGTGCTGGGACTAGAGGGGACACCTGGTGACTAATAGGGTAGAGGTAGAACCACAGCAGGAAAGACAACATAGTAAGATTCTATCTCAAAATAAAAAATTTTAAAAAAAAAGGAAAAAAAAAGAAAGGAAAAGAGAACAGATGTAGAAGCAAAACAGGAAAGAACCTTGGGCGGGGTTGAGGGGTTGCAGCGGGTGAGCTGCCAGAGCAGGGGAAGGTGGTGTCAGGAGGGAGAGGGAATTTAACTGGGAAGTGGGGAAGCAGAGACAGGGAAGAAAGAGGCAGAAATACATGAGATTGAGGACAATGCAGACATGGGAGAGGGAGAGCCCCAGCAGGTGAAGGAAGTGTCCAGAAAAGAGCTAATCAGGTGTAAGAGAAGGAATTGAGAAAAGAGGAAAAAGAGCAGGAGAGGCAGGGCACAAAATGTGGGGGGCAGAAGCCCAGTGGGAATCATGGAAAAGTGAAAAAGAGCAAGAGAGAGGCTCGGCCCTGTAGCTCAAGCGGCTCAGCTCATACCAGAGCTGGCAGGTTCAAATCCAGCCCGGTCCTGCCAAACAACAATGACAATTTACAACCAAAAAATAGCCAGGCCTTGTGGCAGGCACCTTTAGTCCCAGCTACTTGGGAGGCTGAGGCAAGAAAATCGCTTAAGCCCAGGAATTGGAGGTTGCTGTGAGCTGTGATGCTACAGCACTCTACCCAGGGTGACAGCTTGAGGCTCTGTCTCAATGAAAAAGAAAGTGCAAGAGAAAGAAGGAGAGTGAGAGATACGTGGGGAATGAGGATGGGACACAAGGAAAATGAAGACAGATGGGACCCTGAGCCCAGATGGGTGGCCAGTTGATTGGAGATGGATGATTATATTATGATATATTGATTACTTCCTTTGTAATTTCACAAATTTAAGCTTTGTTTAAATCATGCAGTGATGCCACTACACTCTATCAAGGGCAACATAGTGACATTCTGTCTAAAAAAGGAACACTTTGGTTTTTCCCTCTCTCAAACTGTAATGGAAAAAAATCATCTGCAGCGGGCTCACTGGCCTTCCTCAGGGCCTGTATCCTCTCTGCTGTGTCCACTTGGACTCGTCTGTTTTTGCTTTTATTTTCATTTTCTGTTGTCACCTTCTTCTCTTACCATTTGCCTCTTCTGTTGTTTCCTGAACTCCCTGTTGTCTGCATATGTAGTGACCCGCAGCTTAGTCCTTGGACATGGGACCTCCTCCCCTCTCCATCCACACCCACTGCCTTTCCTCATCACGTCATCTCAGAGTTTAGACCTCTGACATGTCTGTGTTTCCCTGCAGTCCTCTCCCCGGAACTCTGCAATCCCATGTCTGGTTGTGTCCTCACCTCTCTACTGGGAAGTCTAAGAGACATTTCTCTGTCCATGTGTCCAAAAGTCTAAGAGACATTTCCCTGAACCACCCAAACCTGTTCCCCTGTAGCCTCCACATGTCAGGTGAGCAGACCCTATACTTCCGTGGCCTTCTGCATCCTATACATTTCTTAGGGCATGTGTTTAATACATAGGAGATGTTACTTTTTTTTTTTTTTTTTGCAGTTTTTGGCCGGGGCTGGGTTTGAACCTATCACCTCCCGTATATGGGGCAGGTGCCCTACTCCTTTGAGCCACAGGTGCCACCCAAGATGTTACATTTTTGTAAAAGTCTTAGTAATATATAGAAACAAATTTCTTTGCATATTTACTTAGAATGAGTGAGGAAATCAATCATTTACAAAACTCTTGAGGTGTGAGAGCGGTGTGGTTCAGTCATTCTCAGTGTTCCTTCCCACAGTGGCTGTGCTGTTCCTGTGAGGACTCTTTTTTTCTTTGTTTTTTCACAGACAGACAGGATCTGTGTTACCTAAATAGGATGGCCAAGATTACATTCAAGTCATCCTCCTATCCTTAAATAGGATGGCCAGATTACATTCACAGCACCTTCAATTCCTGTGCTCCAGTCATCCTCCTATCCTCCCACATAGCTCCTCCTCCTCTCTGCCTCCCCCGCCCCAGGGACAGGTGCACATCCCCATGCCTGGCTGCTTGTTTTTTCTGTGTATAGAGAGAGAGTCTCCTGATGTTGCCCAGGCTGGACTTGAAATTCTGGCATCAAATAATCCTTCCCCTTGATTTCCCAACGTGCTTATGTTTGTACACATCAGGCACTTGCACTGCTGGAAAAAAATTCTTCAGTGATTGTTTCATTGTGATATTTTATACTGAAAGTATCAGGTTATATATTTACTAATAATATATGTCATAAATGTTCATGGCATTTAGCAAGCTGCCTTTTTCTTATTCTTTTCAAAATGATGTTTCTGTTCCCTCAACTTACATAACACATAAAGTTCACATCCATGGATCCCCTCTGTTCATTGAGCCTGTGCTCTGTGGATAAGGGGATTTAGACTATTCTATATCCAGCATTAAAAACTAAGACACAATGGCTTGGCACCTGTGGCTCAAGCGACTAAGGTGCCAGCCACATACACCTGAGCTGGTGGGTTCGAATCCAGACCAGACCGGCCAAACAGTGATGGCTGCAACAACAACAACAACAACAAAAAATAGCCGGGCATTCTGGCAGGCGCCTGTAGTCCCAGCTACTTGGGAGGTGGAGGCAGAAGAATGGCTTGAGCCCAGGACTTTGAGGTTGTTGTGAGCTGTGATGCTACAGCACTCTACGCAGGGTGACAGCTTGAGGCTTTGTCTAAAAAAAAACTAAAACACAATATCCTGCCTTAGTGAAGACTGAGATCAGCCTGTGATCCACAGAGGGCTGAAGGGGGCTGTCCTTGGCCTCCATTTTCTTTTTTTGTTTGTTTTTTTGTTTTTGAGACAGAGCCTCAAATTGTCGCTCTGGGTAGAGTGCTGTGCAACACAGCTCACAGCAACCTCCAATTCCTGGGCTCAAGAGATTCTCCTGCCTCTGCTTCCCAAGTAGTTGGGACTACAGGCGCTCGCCACAACGCCCGGCTATATTTTTGTTGAAGCCATCATTGTTGTTTGGCCGGCCCAGGCTGGATTCGAACCTAACAACTCAGATGTATGTGGCTAGCGCCTTAGCCACTTGAGCCACAGGCGCTGAGCCTCGGCCTCCATTTCTATCAGGGCCTGGTCTGTGCTCTGGAGGAGAGCTCACTCCAGCCCAACTCTCCCTGCTAAACTATGGAGGTGGGCTTCACTGGGATGGGAGCAGGCTCTGAAGAAATGGTCAGAAATTCTGTACTTGATCTTCCTTTAAGAGTTATTCTTCTGGCTTGGCGCCTGTGGCTCAAGTGGCTAAGGCACCAGCCACATACACCTAAGGTGGTGGGTTCCAATCCAGCCCAGACCGTCAAAACAACAATAATGGCTGCAACCAAAAAATAGCCGGGCGCTGTGGTGGGCGCCTGTGGTCCCAGCTACTTGGGAGGCTGAGGCAGGAGACTCGCTTGAGCCCAGGAGTTGGAGGTTGCTGTGAGCTGTGATGCCATGGCACTCTACCCAGGGGGATAGCTTGAGGCTCTGTCTCCAAAAAAAAAAA
>CAUYQV010160042.1:0-16673 GCA_963574575.1 Galagoides demidoff | reverse complement strand
TACAGTGTAGTGTTTTCATATACAATTTGAAATATTTTCATCAAACTGGTTAACATAGACTTTATGTCATTTACTTAGTTATTGTGTTAAGACATTTATATTCTAGTTTTAGAAAGATTCACTTATACCCTTATAAGACAGACCATAGAGGTGATCTTTCCAATCACCTTCTCTCCACCAGAGAAGTTTTTATGAGGAGGACACACCTGGCAATTCAAGCAACACCAAAAACATGTTACTGGGGATCTGATCAAACTAAAAAGCTTCTGCACAGCCAAGAGCACAGTAAGTACAGAAAACAGACAGCCTTCAGAATTGGAGAGGATATTTGCAGGTTATGTTGCCAACAAGAGTGTGTTAACTAGAATCAACAGAGAACTCAAACTAATCAATAAGAAAAGAACAAATAATCCAATTTCTTTGTGGGCAAGTGACTTGAGCAGAAGTTTCTCTGGAGAAGACATGTACATGGCCTACAAACATAAGAAAAAACGCTCATCATCTTTAATCACCAGAGAAATGCAAATAAAAACTACTTTGAGAAATTGTCTAACTCCAGTAAGATTAGCCCACATCATAAAACCCTAAAACTTCAGATGTTGGCATGGAAGAATGAGCTTTATAAAGTTGAAACCTGTCAAAAATATAATTAATTGAAAATATATCCAGATTGTGACTTCCATTTTTTTCCTATCATTTGATTTTCTTCTATTTGTGTTAGCAGTATCTTGATGGTGTAACTAGGCATAACTACCTTGCTGCCATGATAATATTAAACTCTTTGTTTGAAATATCTATGATTATCATTCCATTTATGTTATGTTTAATATTTTATCATTTTGTTTTGAATGTGTATATATCTATGTATATATTTATATATAACCTCAAGTCTTTATGTTGGAGCTCAATTTTAGTTATTAATGCAGTTTTAAAATCTCTTATTTTTTTCCCCAAGTCTTAAATATTATCCTTACTTTCTTGAGATGTTTCACAGCATTTGTTTTTTCCATGTTGAATAATACCTAACACTTTGTTCTCAATCTTGCTAGAATTCCCACAACCTTACTTTTGAAGACTTACAGAATGGCCATTTATGTATACACCTCATCCTACTACAAAATTAAAAATCAAAATAAAACCTACAAACTGATTATAAAATAACAGCAAAAAATAGAGTTTGGTGATATTAAAAATGTTATAATAGCAACCTAGATAATCTGCCTCTTCCCAAATAATCGGCCTCATTTGTTCATAATGGGAAACCATAATGTCGGTACTATTATTGCTGCCAAAGGGAGGTGTGACAATGTCAAGGAGCCTACCTGAATTTATACCACAAGGAAGTGGCACAGAAGGATTCAAATTCAGGTTGTATACCTCTTGAATCTATGCTCATAACCACTAAAATATACAAAGTCACATTATATTTTATTTCCTCTAATACCTCTGTAACCAACAATGTCAAGCTTATAAGATATTTGCCTACATAGAATGTGGTTTCAAAATTTGTTTTCCATTGATAATTCATACACACCGATTTGTGAAGTAATGATATGTGTATGTGTTGCTATGTGGTGATATGGTGGTAGAGTAGGGCTGAAATTTGGTGGATATAATAAATAATTAATATGTGGCTTATTATTACAGGCCTAAGGTATTAATAAGAAATAGGCCAGTTAAAATGCTATCTGGCACTTTGTTAGGTACTAGAGATACACAGTTAACCAAAAAGGCTTATTGATTGATATTATGCAGCATTTAGTCTCATGGAAAAGTAGACACTGAACACATTATTTTACATATTTCATGAAGTAGGTTCAAGGGCACAAAGTTATTGTAAGGGAACTATTGGGTTTAAAGAAGCATATAAAAATGAGGGCTACCTATCTGAAGGCTCAGAAATATTGCCTTCATGAAGTTATGTCAGTGATAAAAATGACTAGGAATTTGTCAGAGAAAGGACATGGAAATTACAAGCAGAGAGAACAGTATGTTCAAAGTTCATGTGGCTGGAAAATGTATGATATATTCAGAAGACGATATGAAGATTGCTATGGCTGCAGTGAAGAAAGCAAGATGCAGAGAAGTCTGAAATAAAATTCTAATGATAGGAATCAAAGTGTTTCAGGCCTTGTATATCATATTAAAGAGTTTGACTTTATCCAGAGGGCAATGAGAAACATAATAATGCTGTATGTAGGGAGAGAAAGGATGTGTTAATGTTTGTCTTGTAGAAATATTGCCATGTGAGATATTGACACTCACTGTAAGTGGTGAGAAGAAAGAGAAGTACCACTGTAACTATTAAGGTTCTAGATAAATAAAAGAAAGATTATATGACAATGGTTCAATTTTGGAGAACAAAGAAAATTTTTATGTCAGATATAATTATAGTAGAACTGTGAATTTGCACATAGACTTCAGGAAACAATGCCAATATCATGTGTAAATAATAAGCTACTAAGATCTTTTCAGGGTTATAAGCAGATACACATTATATTATTGCCCACAGCAAAGATTCAATTCTATAGCATTGCCAAGTAAATATTGAGAAGGCATGTTATAACTTTTATTTCTTACATGTTTATTTGGACGCATGGCTATTAAAAGCCAAAATTAAAATGTTGGCTGCTGCTGGAAGTTGACTGCACCCAAAGCACATGAAGATATTATTAGATTTCCATGATTTTATTCTTGTACTTACTAAGCTAGAAGGTCAGTGCCCTAAAATTAGTTTTCTACATCAGCAGTCCAGTTGCACCTTGAGCAGTGAAACTTTAAAGCTTCAAATGCTGCCTTCTATAGGCTCTCAGGGGACTTCATTACTAGAATGATACAGTCATTCAATCGAGCCCTTGGGGCCTGAGATGATGGGGAAAAATACCCAACCAACTCACTGAATCCTTCAGTTGCCATTCATAGACTAGCACCATGTAATATTCTAGGTAAAGTAACTGCCCTACTACTACAGAAACCATACCACATTAACATTGCAGACTCAGCCAGTTTGGAGGACTGAAGGAAGTGGCTGTGCTTAATGTGTAGCAGCAGAATCTTTCAGTTTCTTTCTGGAAAGTCCTCAGTAATAATAATGATTGTGATGAAAATAACAACTATAAATGTAATTTCCTTCTGAGCAAAACTATAGATTTGTATGAAATTACTCCTAGACTTTTAACCATGTATGAGACATTTCTTATTGACATAATGACAACTTTCAGGTAAGCAGGTAAGACTATACATTTCCTCTATGGCTTCCCTACAACTTGTACATTGAAATGTACATTGAAACAGTCAATTTTAGCTTTTGAGCATCAGAAAAACACTTACATTAAATGTATTTATATTAAAAATCTGGTATCTCGTGGAGTTTAGACTGGTAATTATATTAGTCTTATTAAAATATGCATTGCTGATAAACTGATTGGATACAGACAGATACACATATTGAATGTAAATACAAAAGGTTTGAAGGTGCCTGAGCAGTGATTACATATTTTTAAATTTATTTTTGTATTTTTACTACCTAGCATACAGTCTGACAAATATCAAGTACTCAACAAATTTTTGATGGGAGAATGCATGGATAAATTAATAAGTAAATGGATAAAGAAAAGAATAACTAAATTCTCTGAAATAATTTTCTGCATTTTCTAATGTCATATTTTAGCAAAATGTAAGAAATGATGTTTTTGGAAGTTTGATGTACCTGGGCTGAGTCTAAAAAGTAAATTGTTCCTTTTTTTCTGTTTGGCATATTCTAACCTAAGAAGAGATAGTGGCTATAGCCTAAATTGATATGTATGCTTGGTATTCGTTTGGAGACGATAGAGAACAGAAAATCAGGGACTTAGTAATATATATATATATATATATATTTCTTTTTGATATTATGTGACCAAAGCAATATGTAAATTTATTTTAATATTAGGTACACCAGCTAGAGCATGTTTTTGACAATTGGAAAGCAGAACTAGTTCTCTCTTCTCTAATAAATCTACTTAGCTATGTGGATGATTTCAGTATCACGTCTATAAACTTGCTTTTTATCATAAGTGAGGCTTCCAAATTTATTTTCAAGCAGACGTTCCTTTTTGGATTGGGATAAAATTTTAAGCAGTGACCTCTAAAACATTTAAAGTTATTTCACAGAGTATAACTACCTGACATCAATACTGATAATAAAGCTTACAAAATTTGCATATTATTCTGGAACACAATATTAAAAATATTACTCCTCAGGCAAAACTTACAAATATCTGTATGGCTATGCCTGTTACCATATTTTGCACACATGGTAGTCATTAGTAAATATTTGTTGTTGAAAATGTTGGTGTGCTCTGTTCAAGGTATGATAGGGTGGCACTTAGTAAAGACTTAGAGTTTTGGGCTTTAGAAAATAGTTCAACTGTGGCTACTTCAAAGTGAGTATACTCCAGTGCATCCCAGCACTTGTTATCTAGAAAGTAGAAGGAATCTCTTTCCACTGTCATTCTCTAAGTTGACCTATAGTTAACCTGGCTGGGCCCACAAGTTATTAAGCAGACATAAAGGGGTGATCACAAACCTTGTCAGAGACATTATTGAGAGAGATAATTAGACTTCTTAGATCTCCTACATTTAATCAGATTCAGAATAAGGGCAATAGATTGGTATCTGCTACCCTCACAGAATGTTCACAATTTAGAAACTTTATATATACATGTTAATTCTACTAAGTGTAGAGTATAAACATCTTAACACAATAATTAAGAAAGTGCAGTGAAGGCTATGTTAACCATTTATTGTAAGTATTTCAGGTTATATACAAAACCAGCACATTATACCCAATGGATGCATTATTGTACACAGCTATGATTTAATACAAAAATAAAATAAAATCTTTCATCAGCAGTAATAGACTCTCTGAGTCAGGCACCTTATTGACAGAATAGTAAGAACAAACATTAATTTATAATTTAATATATCAAAAACTGTAATGAGAACTTCATGTGCATTATCTAATTCATTCACACAATGGTGTTAAGATATCTACTCTTACTATTTTTGTGTGTGTGGTGATTGAATATATACCCATAACTGTTCCCTACTTTCTATATCAATACTGTTTGAAATGTGTTTTTGTTGTTCTTCCCATCAAGAAATAAAACCTATCCATGTGAACATGAAGGACGTAAAGTCTCCATCCTTCTTAATGGCTGCAACTAATTTATACCTTTTATATGAAAGCTATAACCAAATAGCCTAAGAATGTGGGGAGGGGGAAGGGAGAAGGGAGGGGGGAATGGGTGGAGGGAGGGGGATTGGAGGGACCATTTTGTGAAACTCTGTGAAACTCTGTGAAACTCTCTAAGAGTAGAATCAGAATGTTTTAAAACTATAACTGAGAAAAAGACATGAAGGCTGTGTTGATCAGTTTGATGGAAGTATTTCGGATTGCATGCGAAAACCCCACACTGTACCCCAGAAGTGCGTTAATGTACATAGTTACCATTCAATAAAATTAAAAAAAAAAAAGAAATAAAACCTATATCCTCACTCTTTAAATGTGAGTTTTTCCTTACATCTCATTTGGTCATTAAAAGATATCAGAAGTGATATTGTGCCAATTTGGAATCTGAGGCTAAAGAAACTATTCTCTCACTTTCTCCCCCTACCCTTGACTCTCATTTCAATGTGATCAAGACAAAGATAACCTGCTGGGGGGTGGAAGCCCATGTTTATGTGGGGAAAAACATAACACCAGTCAAACCCCAGAATAGCCTAGTAACTAAGCTGTAGCTACCTATAGATGCATAAGGGAGTAAAAGTGAGACCAGAACAACCGCTCAGCAAAGTCCAATATAAATTGCCAGTCTGCAGAAGTATAAGACAAATTGTTGGTTAGCTTGATAGTTATTGCAATAGTTGTTTTCTTTAAGCAACTAAGGTTTGGGATGCTCTGATACATAGAAATGAATAACTAATATAGCTCCATTTTTTCGTATTAGGAAATTAAGCTCAGAGAAGCTAAATAATTTTTCCAGATTCATACAGCTAGAAAATATGAGGCAGGTTTGCTTAATGGAAAAGAATATTCTTTTAATCACTATTTAATACTGGCTCAACACATCATGGCATTGA
The DNA here is from genome assembly GCA_963574575.1 of Galagoides demidoff. Taxonomy (NCBI): domain Eukaryota; kingdom Metazoa; phylum Chordata; class Mammalia; order Primates; family Galagidae; genus Galagoides; species Galagoides demidoff. The sequence continues at coordinate 10,550 of CAUYQV010160042.1, read as the reverse complement.
GGGTTTTGCATGATTAATCCTTTACTTTTAAACAGATGCCACAAATTGCTGTATTATTCTTTTTCCTGGTAAGTTTCCTCATGGGCCCAGTGCCTTTCTAATAAATATCATAATGACACCAATGGATAAATAAAAGACCATGTATTACAGTCTCCTAGTCTCCCCACTTCTAAAGAAGTTTCCTTTGCCAGTCTTATAAACAAATCAAATAGACTACCCCTATGAGCTAAGAGCCAGTGATAGTGGAAGAACATAAGAGGTATCATACTAAGCTATCGTGCTCATTTATACCTCATTGTGAATGAATTGTTGGAAGTACTTTGACATGAGAATGATTTTAATGGAAAAAATGGGCAAGCACAGAAGAAAACTAAGTACCTAAAGGCGAGAGAAAATAGGGTCAAAAAGAAGATGCTGGAAATATGAGAGGCAGACTATTATCTACCCATTTGTCAAAAGTTTCTATGGATAAGCAGCTCTTATATGTTTGGTTCCTCGTCAGGAGACTGAATCTTCTATAATTTACACTGCCTTTATCATTTTTACTGTGATGCTTGAAATCTTATCTCATTTTTCATTCCATTCACTGTTAATACACCATGTTCATCGCTGACAGTTATGCTTCTGAGATCCAGCTTTGAGTTGGTAAAACCCTGACACAATAAATTGTGTGAAACTTCTTCATTGTCTGCTGAACGAAATTTAAAACTCATAATTTGATGTGCAAGACCACTTATGGTTTTGCTTCTATTTCTTTACTAATTTTATATCCTATGCCTTACTTTCATATCTATGTCCCTAATTCTGGGTAAACTACTAGCAGTTGCTTACTATAAATTCTATGTACTTTATTGAATCTACACATTTGTCCCTCTGTTGTACCTACTCTTATCTCTGTGTATAAAAATCTTACCCATACTTTTTAGAATATAGCCAAAACACCAGCCTGCCAAACCTACTTTCCCTAACCCATAGGCCTTAACCATGCCTCCCTATCCATGAAGCTGACAATATTTTCTCCATGTGTATTGCATCTCTATTACGTTAATTATGCTATGCTATTTGTGTCCTTGTCTTTCAGTATTAAGTTGAATTCTATGAAATTATTAATATTAAGCTACTTTTGACTGACAAAACCAGCATTTATATGGTTAAACTTTACATAGGACCTACTTCTCCTAATAGACTATAAACTCCGTGAATTTCCTCAAAGTACCAAGCAAATGTTCTCTTTAATTCTTTTATCCAGTATAAAAATGTTTGTTGAAATGAATTACTGTATCATATTCAAATTGTATCTCAGTATTTAAGAATTTTCACGTTGAGTCATTTAAAGTCTGAGTTTTTTTTTTCTCCTCATAATTGATAACTAAAGAGATTCCTATAAAAAAGGCTTTGGATAAACTTTGGCTGAATCAAAACAGACAATTTTATGTATCACTTAGTAGAATTATATGCTCATTAAAGGTAACTTCAACTTTAAGATTTATAACTTTACTTGTAAATGTCTCTTCTTGTATAATTTTCTTGCTGTTTCCTGACCATATTTCATTGGGACAACATACACAGTTCTTACTTTTTCAGGTGTTATGATACAGAGCTTTCTCCTAGGGGCAAGATCCACCAGTATTCTAAGCACAGATTGACAATTCCTTTATATTTATTCACTTTTTGTTTACTATGGTAATCAGTGTCCATTTCCTGATGTTCACTCCCCACCCCTTCCTAGATGTACTTTACTTCAATGTAGGTAAACCAGCATGTCTATACAGAAAGGTTTCAGATTATTATTTAACTCTTCTCTGTACTTTAAGTACTTATCATAGTTCTTGGGACACCATACCCACTCAGTTAATTAATATTTGTTAAAGGAAAGAAAAAAAGAAGAGAGTTAGTGAGGAAAGAAGGAAAAAATGTAGGAAAGGAGGGAAGGAGAGAAGAATGAAAGGAAGTAAAGAAACATGACATTCCAGAAAGAAAGCTGTCTTCTATTAAGTTCTACCTCTTCTTGCAGTCTGAAATTTGTTTTGGTCCCTGAATTCAGGTTGGACTTCTAAGAAAGATACTTAGAAGAAGATAGCACATTTATGCTATGAATTTAAACTAATGAAATGGAATAATTTTCCTTGTTCTCTGAGAGTCAGGATTAAAAATATCAAAGGTGATCATGGCATTGCTCCGCTTTATGACTAGATTACTAAGGAAAATCAACTCTTAGGACATAGAATCAAAGCAGAAGTGCTTTTGGGAATCATTACATAAATGAAAGCAGAAAGACGTTGGCGTGTGAGCTTAACAAGAGAAAACTGACAGTCTATTTATCTACAGGAAAAAAAAATATTAACTAGAAAACCAAGCAAACAGATTTCTGCCCCTCAAGCACCAAGCCTCTAGAGCTATGGTTACTTAAGAATCCTCCTACCTTCCACCTTCAACATATCAATCAGTTCCAGTAATACAGGAAATAATGAACAGCTTCTGAAACTATCATATTAGCAATATATTCAGAAAATAGGATCCCTCAAGGTATAAAAGAGTCAGGCAGAAGATTTTTTTTTCAAACTAAATGCCTCTCAGAAAGTTCTTCCCAGTAGACAGTTTAGCAAAATGCTGGCTCTGAAAGGTGGTTCTACAGGTGGCATACCTTTTATTTGGCAATTCCATCACTCATTGGCCCTTTGTTCTGGAGGTTAATAATACATGATTAAGAAGGAAAAATAAATCTCCCCTTGGAGAAAAAAAATTGAATTTCTGTCAATCAATTATTTTTAATTCAGGTTAAGGGAACTCAACATACCTCAGTCACCAGAGTGGCAATCCCAACAATGTTTATTAAACACACAGGCTCAGGCTTTTTAACTCAGTATCTCCAGTTTGCTTCAAATGGAGATCTGCAGGCAGAAAAGTTGCACAGCATGTACGGTTACATAGAAAAAAGAAACTTTCCTACTGATACTTTTTTACTCAGTAAAATTACCAATATTCCATTATAAGACTTTCAAAGATCTAATAAGTTGTAAAACAGGAAACTTTCTTCTTCCTCTTCATAAAATTACAAATTATCACTTTTTAAAGTGCTTCTGCTAGTGATAGGCAATGTTAGTTTAATATTTTTCAAGCTAGGGAGATGGACATTAGGCATCTAACAATGAAGAAACTTATGTAAAATATGGAGGCAACAGATCTTACTACTTTGCACCAAGAGTATAAATGAATAATGGAATGGACTAATGTATTTGTGGAACAAAATTAAGCTCTTCTGTGACAAGTTGCTGCATAGTTAAACTTTTTTAGTTATTTTAATAAAGTAGACACTGACTTCAGAGTCACACCTAATCTTCAGCTTTTTTCATCCACACTGTCTTGGACTCTATATTGCATTTGATGGATTATTTTGTTTTCTGAATTTCAAGACAAATACATGTCACACTGGCCTCCACACATTAGTGGAACCCAGAAATAGGGAAGTTATTCTGAACTGGTGAGGAATAGCAGAGTTCAACACCAGAATAAAGAGGCGTTAATAGTATTAGAACCCAAGGAAAACAAAATACTGCTAGAGTTTGGGATGAGTTCAAAAGTCAGTACTAGTCAGTGAGCCAAAAGCAAAAAACACATAGAAGTCAAAATTTGTACCCATAAAAGGAGTCAAAGCACTGAAAGTAATCTATGGGACACTCATAAAGAACCAAAATAAAGATTGACATAAAATTTGCCTCCAGCAATAAGTTTTACTTCAGTCAATAGTAATGACCACTTTGCCTACCAGGGCTAAAAGTCTTAACTGTGTAGCAACTTTTCACAAACGGAAGAGATTCAGTTTGTTCCATAAGTACATAAGTCAATTCTGTTATCCATTTATCCTCTTGATATCCATATTAAATCTAGGTCTTCATAGATTCATTGATCTATGTATAGCAGTCAGATAAGATACTTCCCTTCATTTTCTAAGAAGAGAAATGAATACAGCTAGAAAGCAGTGATAGTTATTTCCTTACCTCTCTCAAATTAAGGCTGCCCAGGAGATCTTAGGATCTAACTGTCATATTCCAGGAGTGAAATAAAATAGCTTAATAGCTTATTAATAACTGATACATTCCAGAAAAGTAACAAAAATTTACCCTTCACCCACATCAACTTTCAGAAGGTTGATAACAGCCTAGCCTCTCTCTCATAATTCAAGGTAACAAAGGGTATTTTTAACTTTCCATTATGTGCTAGGTATTTTGTCACATTTCTTAAAATATATTATCTCATTCAATCTTCAAAAGAAGCCCTTCGTAGTCTGTATTATTATGAATTAAACATTGGGCTTAGCATCTGTAGCTCAGTGGTTAGGGTGCCAACCACTTACACCGGGGCTTATGGGTTCAAGTCCAGCCTTGGCCTGCTAAACAAACAATCAACAACAACAAAATAGCTGGGTGCTGTGGTGGGTGCCTATAGTCCCAACTACTAGGGAGGCTGAGGTAAGAGAATAGTTTGAGCCCAGGAATTTGAGGTTGCTGTGAGCTATGATGCTACAGAACTCCAGAGAGGGTGACAAAGTGAGACTCTGTCTCAATAAAAAAAAAAATATTGTTTCATAATTGCTTTCATAGTGCTCAAAGACCCTAAGTCACTTTGCACTGATGAATTTTTACAAATCTTTAAAAAATAACAACAAGATCCAGATTAGCCTTTGGAACATAAAATGATGCCTGCAAACAAAACAACACTGTTGCATTCCTTTAATGTTCTCATAAAACCTGTTAAGTGTAACAGAAGTTTGGGATAATTGTTGTAGTAGGCTATTTCCAATAATGTTAGAGAATTTCACAAATTCAGTTACTGCCAGTAAATGTTTATATTCATTTTTTTTCTTGCATTGCACATTTACTTGGAGTTAAACATTTTTATCATTGTATAATGTGGATACAGACCAGAACTTTGGAGAGATGTCTAGTATGTTTGTAGGTATATATAAACACATAAACTAACAAACACTTATGCAAAGCATCCCCCTTCCATAACAAACCAAGGATAAACCTCTTTACCCAGTACTCCCCATCCCAATATACACACTGAAGACCAGATGTACAATCCCATCAGATTTTAAATTCAATTTCAATTCTACAAACTGCTAGGTATGCTGCAAACTCTGATGCTTGGTATAGTGCAATCCCTGATAAATATTACCTAAGACTGATTGTTATATACTTTGTATACTGATATGGAAAATAAAATCAGTGCTATACATGAGTTTAGTACTAAGTACATTTGGTGTCCAAAGGGACAGAACATGAGGACTGAAACTCTAGACTTCTGGGGTCTGTTTCCTGGGTACCAGTAATTAGTTAGGTAACTTTGCCTTTGGGTTTACCCATCTTTAAACTGCATGTGAAAATGCTTTTTCCTCAGAAAGTGGAAGTGAGCATTGATTCATACTTGTAGTAAGTTTTGAATTACTGGAATAAAAATAATGAACCATTTCTATTCTTGTTCCTTTTGTTTTGTCTTAATTATTTGTCTAATTCCATTGGATTAGATACTGAAGGTAATGGTTTTTAGAAAGTATTGAAGAAGGAAAATACTTGACAAATGTTAAATTGTTATTCTATCTTAAATTGACTGAATATCAAGATTGTCTTCCGGTTGAATTTTGATTGAATTTTGAATTTTGATTGTTATCCTGAAAACAACACGACTCTGTAAATAGAAGGGACAATCTAGTCTCGGCGGAATCTTCTGAGAGTTACCTCATCTTGGTGTTTATTCTATAAAAGATTCTATTGATCTCATAATTCACCTCACGATTGGCAAATGGCTTAGATTTTAGAATTTCATTCTTCTATACTGTTAGCAAAAATCTCTGCAGCACTTTAGTCAATCAATGTCTCAAGCAGATGCTTTTTAAACCTCTGCTTACTGCTAGGAAGGGACACAATGCCACATATGACTGAGAGTGAAAGCTCTGAACAAACTTGGATTTAATTTGATGCTATGTCATTTATCTGCCATGTAAACTTGAGCATGTTTTTTGAAGCTCATTGTGATTCAGTTTTCTTATCTGTAAAATAGGATGAAAATTTAGTAAATATTATACAGGTGCTGTGATGATTGAATGAGGGAATCCTTTTTCACTACAATGTCTGACACTCAGTAGGTGTCCCACACAATATAGTTTTTACTGTTAGACACCTATAAATGTCATTCACTCAGAACACAAAATCATTAATATGTAAGGAGGAAACCTCCACAAAGTTTTTAAAAAGTGTTTTTGATCTTGAGTTAGTAATATAAGTGGTCTTGTCTTAGTTTCTCTCTCTGTAAAATGAAGATGATGCTTGTACCTACTTTATAGTTTTTTTTTGGTGTGTGAAAAGCAAATATTTAATTTATATAAATTGCTTATAACAGGCCCCAGACATAGTGAAAATATAATTGTTAGATACTCTTCAGGCTGACCTCAAATGTTCTACAAAAAGGAAAAAAATATAAAAACCTTTCTCTATTAACACAGGAAATTATTCCTTTCAAGACTATCTGTATTTACCCTCTTCTTAAACTCCTCTACTTCCTAATTAAGCACATCTTGTAGAAAGCTGTTTTTCTCAATTTCATGTCTTTTTTCTTAGTTTGTAATTTTATCAGTATCACTTGTCTTCCATCACCAGTATAGCATAGATGTGGCAGTTATTGATACTCTGAGTAACTCTCAGTAATTCTCCAAAGAGTAAGTGTACTGAGTACAGTCTTTACCAGAGATTTTATGAACACCCTGTAATACATCCTATTTTTCCAAGGGCAGACTTGTTCTTGCTGCATAGACATCTATTTAGAATTCCTAAAACAAGTTATTTGCCTCAGCATTGTATCATTATCAATTTCTAAAAACTCATCTAAAAATTCAACCCCTTCAGGAATCTGTGTTAAGAAAAAATAGCATATAGTTTAAATAATAAAAGTTTTGGGTGAGAGAGACCTCATGTTTATTCTCATTGCCACTGCCTTAGTTCATCCCCCCATAACCTCTGTACAAGACTATTGCCATAGTTTCTGAATGGTTTCTCATCCTCTAGTTTTTTCCCCCTTGAATCTTTTACTTAACTCATTGACAGTGCCATGATTAAAAAAAAATTAAAGAGTATTAGTTTTGTTTTTACAGTCTCTCAGTAGCTCCCCATCTCCTATAAGAAGAGATAAAAATTTCTTAAACTGAAAATGACCCTGAGTTCCTTAACTTAATTCTGAATGATTATAGTGTTGTTAAATAGAAATGATATTAGAAAGGTAATAATGGTGATACCGGAAAAGTGGCACCCCAGCCAGCTGAGCCGAGTAGGGCCTGGGGAGGGGACCTGCCACCTTGTCTTGGGGACAGCAGCCGACAAAAAAACCGGCAGGCTGGAGCAAGCAGGGGAGCTTTCTTCCCCCAGAGGTTCCAGTAGAGCGCCCTGGAGGACCTGCCAATCAAGGGAAAACACTGGTGCCTATCCTTGATTGGTCCATTTTCAATCCTGCTCCTGATTGGTCCATTTTATAGACCAATCACAGCTAAGCTATTACACCTATATAAGGCCCCTGAGCAGCGCTCCGAGGCAGATCATCACAGACCTTCGAGGAAAATAGAGCAGAAGAACAAGACTAGCAGACCATCCAGGAAGAAGGAGCCAGAGCTGTGGGACTTCTACTGCTGATCCTGCTCTACAAAGAGGCTTTGCCCTTTGCTGATCTTGCCCTGCAAGGAGGCTTGGTCCTTTGTAAGAGCTGTAGCTGTAACACTTCTGCTGCTGATCCTGCCCTGCAAAGAGGCTTGGTCCTTTGTAAGAGCTGTAGCTGTAACACTTCTGCTGCTGATCCTGCCCTGCAAAGAGGCTTGGTCCTTTGCTGATCTTGCCCTGCAAAGAGGCTTGGTCCTTTGTAAGAGCTGTAGCACATCTATTCTGCTCTACAAAGAGGCTTGGCTCTTTGTAAGAGTTGTTTTCACAAGAGTTGTAACATGTGCATTCTGCCCTGCAAGGAGGTTTGGTTCTTTGAGTTGTAAATAAAACCACTGTTCATTCTGTGGTCTGTCCATTCATTCATCGAATTGTCAAGACCAAGAGCCTGGAAATCCAGTGTTAGAAATCCGGTATCAATGGGAAGGATAGACTTGGACAGTAGGTGAGGGAATAGTGATTGAGAAAGGAATTAAATTTAAACATGTTAAATTCAAAGTGCTTGATAATTTTTCACTTGTAAGTATTTTGTTGTCTGCTTATACCTTTACCCTAGCATCCAACCTAATGCCTTGCACATATAGTAGATAAATACTTACAGGATCAGTTCCACAACTATTCAGGAGATAAAGTTGGTGGGACCTGATGATTGGTTAATGAGGTATAATTGAAAATGACTCTCATATTTATGATTTATGAAACTGAATACATGAAATAACTCTCTGTTATTATTCTTTAAATGTGAACTGTAAACTGATAATACAGGATGAAAAGGAAGTTGCAAAAAGATAAAGAGTTGAATATATGCTGAGTGAGATTCAGCTCTATGTGGTCTATCCAATTAGCATTGTTTAGAAGGCAGTTGAAAATGTGTGTTTTGAATTCATAGAAGAGAGAGAAGAGAGATATACACTACACTAAAAATATAGTTTTGGGAATCAATAATACATTGGTGGTATTAAATATATTGAATTGGTGAGATCGTGTTTCTAGGAAAAGTATGTATGTATATTATTTATTTACAAGTATATATCTATATCTATATCTCTATATATATCTGTATATCTATTCTATAATGATCTATATATATATATATTTTTTTTTTTTTTTTGACAGAGCAGATTCACACTTTGTCACCCTCTGTAGAGTGCAATGGCATCATAGCTTACAGCAACGTCAAACACCTGGGCTCAATTGATCCTCTTGCCTCAGGCTCACCCGTATCTGGGGTTACAGTTGCCTACCACAATGCCAAGCTATTTTATTTTTTAATTTTTTTTATTGTTTAGAAAAAAAAAACATGTATTTTTTCTCTTTTTATTAATTTTTAATTAGAATCATAACTGTATACATTGTGAGGTACAATGTGATGATGCGATATATAATGTTTCTGGAATGCTTAAATCAAACTGATTAAGATCATCATCACCTTACTTATTTTTTGTGGTAAGACATTTAAAATTTACTAGTTTTTTAAAAATTATTTTTATTTTTTTCTCTTATTTATTTTGAATTATACCCTTGCATTATGCACATTAGGTGAAATTCCCACCAAATGCCCTCCCTCCTCTGACCAATCACTCTCCCCCTTCCCCTTTCTTCTCCCATCCCACTTGCTAGACTATATTTATGTTTTATCATTTGTATGAGTGTGTAAGTGTTTATATATTGGTTTCATAATAGTATTGAGCACATTGGATACTTTTTGTTTTACATTCTTGAGATACTTTGCTAAGACTAATGTGTTCCAACCTCATCCAGGTAAACGTAAAACATGTAAAGTCTCCATCTTTTTATGGCTGAATAGTAGTATTTCATGGTATACATATAACACGATTTGTTAATCCGTTCATGGGTTGATGGGCATTTGGAGGTTATTGAAGGGTCAATTCATAATTTTCAAGTTGTGGAAGCACCCGATTACCTAGCTACTTTTAGATACAGAGTATCTCTATTGCTCACCCTGGTCTTGAACTCCTGAGCTTAAGAAATCCACCTGCCTCCGCCTCCCAGCTTGCTATGATTACAGGCATGAGTCACTACACCTAACCACCAAATACATCTTTTCTTAATAGACACTGTTTTGTGGGAAGCATGAAATATCCTTGACGGCAGGGCTTAGGGCAGGAGACAAGAAAACAGACTGGCTATAACGGAGCACTTTAAAGTCATATTCTAATGTCCCAGTCAGTGGTGCTGTGTCCTCTCAGATATGTGAACAGGAATACATTTCTAAACAAAACTATTTGTTTATAGTTCATATTCCCTAATTTCTATCCCTTTGGTTATTGGTAAAGTATTGTATATTCTATGAGAATTCAGTAAATGTTATAATGATTGCAAAATGAACATCTGAAAAAGAGTACTCTGATATACTACAAGAAATAACCCATCGTATATGGCTAATAATTGATTCCTAGAGGTTATGACTTTGAAGCCCTCTTGAATGTATTACATTAAAATAACTTTGCTCTGGAGGAGAAAAAGTACCTTTTCTATGAAGGGGAATACATCTTTCAACATCCTCAAAAGAGTATGCAGTAGTTAAAAAAAATAAAAGTTATGAGATCTTTATTAGTGAACTGGATTGAAACCTAGAGTCATTTGTGGCCACCACCTGATAATCTGTAGTTTTAAGCAGAAGATGTATTGGGAAGGCAACTGTGGCTCAGTGGCTAGGGCACCAGCCCCGTGTACCAAGGGTGGCAGGTTCAAACCCCGCCCCGGTCAAAATGGCAACAAAAAAATAGCTGGGCACTGTGGCGGGCACCTGTAGTCCCAGCTACTCGAGAGGCTGAGGCAAGAGAATTGCCTAAACCCAGGAGCTGGAGGTTGCTGTGAGCTGTGTGA
>CAUYQV010160041.1:0-39314 GCA_963574575.1 Galagoides demidoff | reverse complement strand
CTTAAGAGAACATTAAGAAACATCCTCATCCTACTTGAAAATGAACTCAGTTGCTTCTGACTCAGCAATAGAACTATGCTTTGGGCTACAGTGTTATAGCTAAGATAAAGTAAAGGTTGCAAAAAATGGGTGTTATCTAAGAAATAGCCAGAAAATGCTTTAGAGAAATGAACTACGTTTCTAGGAGCTGTCTAGAAGGGATTGCAACACAAAGGCCATTCACTGCTGCGACTGAATTATCATCATTGTTTTTCTGTCCATTTTTTTTAGTTACGGGAAAATATTGATTCCAATATGTTGCTGCCTTTTAAGATGCCCATTAGAGGATGAATAATAAGACTCCTTTACAATGGTAATAAAGGAGCAAAATATTTCTTAAGGCAGCAGTGCCAGCTTAATTTTATTCTACTTAAAGAAAATATCACTCTTGAAAAGCCTCTTACGTGAGCATCTGCAAAATAGTACTGAATGTGGTTGTAATGGCTCAGCAATTATTTACCCAGGAAGAAGATACTTTGTTGGGGGGGTGGTGAGAAAAAAAAAAGAACTTTTCCCTCCGAAACAGGAAGCTTTAGCCAATCTTAGGAGCACTGTGGTCACAGGTTTCGGCTTTCCTCAGAGTTCCTTTTTGGAAATTCTGGATGGAGCTGAGCAAGGCCCCTCGGCTCACACCATTCACAGCCTGGAGCAAGAGCTGGGCAGGCATCTCTGTGCTCGCTGGAGGCAAAGGAGCTGCTGGTGGTGGAGGCGGAAGGGGAGGAGGTGGAGGTAATGCAGACATCCCTGTGGAGGAAGAAGGCCAAAAGGGGACAGTCAGTCATTCTCTCTACAACAGTTCTGTACACATGCTACATCTCAGTCTCTGGGGGGAATGGACTCAATGTTTTCCTCACCAAGTACACACTGATTGTTTAAAATGCTAAACAGGGCCCGCAAGGTGGCTCACATTTGTAATCCAAGCACTCTGAAAGGCTGAGGCAGATCCATTGCCTGAGCTCAGAAGTTTCAGATCAGCCTGAGTAAGAGCAAAACCCTGTCTAAAAATAGCTGGGCGTTGTGGCAGGCACCTGTAGTCCCTGCTACTCAGGAGGCTGAGGCAAGAGAATCTCTTGGGCCCAAGAGTCTGAGGTTGCTATGAGCTGTGATTTCACTGCACTCTACTGAGGGTGCCAAAGTGAAACTCACTCTCAAAAAAAAAAAAAAACAAACAAACTAAACAAAAACCTAGAAGCATCAAAGGGGAAGGATTGTCATTTCCCTCAAATAACAGTCACATGAGGCTCGGCGCCTGTGGCTCAATTGGCTAAGGTGCCAGCCACATACACCTAAGGTGGCAGGTTCAAATCCCCAGCCTGGGCCCGCCAAACAACAATGATGGCTGCAACCAAAAAATGGCCGGGCGTTGTGGCAGGCGCCTATGGTCCCAGCTACTTGGGGGGTGGAGGCAGGAGACTCGCTTGAGCCCAGGAGTTGGAGGTTGCTATGAGCTGTGATGCCATGGCACTCTACCCAGGGAGATAGCTTGAGGCTCCGTCTCAAATTTAAAAAAAAAAAAAAAAAAAGAGTAAAAAGCTTACCACAAAAAAAAAAAAAACAGTCACATGAGAAAAGACTGTAGGGATAAATATTATATACAAATAACATGAAACCATACAAAGTGATAGTCTGAGTACAAGAGGCCCCAATCCCACTTCCAAATTTTAGTAATGACCCCCCAAAAAGAGTTCTATCCAACTGTATCAGCCAGGTCCTGGGCAGCGCTATGTACTTTTGAACTAGCAATTAAAGACAACATTTGTATGCACTGAGTTGAGCTATCTGAATGTCAGTTATTCATAAGAGACGAACAGTTCTTTAGCTGCTTCAACACACAATATTTCAAGGATGTGATTTAATATAAAATAACAAACCACTCAGGATTCTCAGCAAGGAACCACTGTCTGCATTTCTGAGAGGAATCTGTCTGGAATAATCATTTGCTATTAGGTTGCCTTAAAGAACTGTAAATGCTAATAACTGCTAGCATTGAAAAGAGGTGGAGTCTTTCAAGTACCATTCTTTCCACTGGCCCAGTGAAGGGACTGCCCTAAACATATGTGTTGGCTGAAGCATGAAGAGAAACTAGAAAGTTGTGCTATACCCTAATGGGCAAGCGGAGGGACCCTGGACAGGTTCCTAAAGCCTCCCTCAGCTTTCAGACACATGGACATTTGCAATTTGAATTTTATATTCTGAATCAATGAAGGAATTGTTTTCTCAGGACAAAATAAACCCTGGAAACAGGAAAAGTACTTAAAGAATTTTCCTGTGCCCCATCTCCAGTGAACCTTGCAGCTCTCTGAGATTGTCTGTCACTGACTCTTCTCCTGGGGCTACACCGAGGAGACATTCTGCTCAGTGGCTTCCCCCAAACTGCCACTGAGCTGTGGTGAAGCTAGGTAAAGATACCTATGACTACTTGAGTTTGTATGGATGAGTGATTCAGGATTACCAATAAAATACCTGAATAAGTATATCCTTTTTACCAAGTGTGACAGGTAGCAACGTCTTACAATTCATTGAAAATCACTTACCTTCCTTTACATCTTTACCCAAACCTAAGGCAGCTGAAATTAAAGAATCACACAAATACACATACTCATGCTCTGCAATCTTGGAATTTTCAAATAATGTAGCAATACAAATGGAGATTAAATATAGACAAATGAACAAAATGTAATTTTCATTACAACTAATGAAATTCCATTATGTTCCATACCAATGGTTTTCAACCTTCCAAATGACGTGGCCCTTTAGTACAGTTCCTGTGGGTCATGACCCACAGGTTGAGAACCGCTGTTCTATACTAAAGCAGATTGTGGGAAAGTGTTCCTGGCCCTATGTCATAGGGTTATAAAGAGAAAAAGGATTTTAAGCCTGTTGTAACTGTTGGGGTGAGAAAACTGTGGAGAATAAACATGTAGCAGTGACCAATGAAATACCAGGAGGTGCAGAAACTTTGACTGACGGCCCTTAGAACCGAATCTCTTGTCAAGTGGGCTCAGAGGGATGAACTCTGCCCACTGAGGGATGCGTGGTGCCACTGCCCTGTCCCCAAGGCACTCCCACCTACTGGCTAGAAAAGGGCAGCAGAATCTGGACTTGACAAGCAGGGCCCATCCCTCATAAGGAGCTGCAGGGTTTCTGCCCCCAGCTTTGTGCTTCCTCCCCAAGCAGAAGAATCACTGTATGGTTAAGGACGAGAAGGCAGGGTCTGGGCTGTAGCCATAGTTGAAGGTTTTACTGTAGGCATTGAACTGGCTATCCAGAGACCAGTTATGCCTCCAGATGAGAATTTTGGGAGGCTAAAGATAGGCCTCAGAGGCTGGGTCAGGGGTATAGCTACCATCTTGGTGCAGGACAAAACTTGGCCTCAGAGAGAACCAACCCCTGACTTTGGCCTCATTATCACACACTCAAAATTAAAAGTGTAAATTTACTACCACAGGGTTTAGAAGTCAGAAATGGGGTTTGGTACACGGATCTTCATTTTCCAAGTAAAAGCTGAAATTCTTATTGTTTTAAACAAATGCCTTTGAACATGGAGATAGTGGCCAGGTGCAGTGGCTCATGCCTATAATCCTAGCACTCTGAGAGGCTGAAGCAAGCGGATTGTTTGAGCTCACAAGTTCGGAGACCAGCCTGAGCAAGTGTGAGACCCACATGTCTACTAAAAATGAAAAACAAAAGAAAAAAAAAACTGAGACAAGATCACTTGAGCCCAAGAGTTTGAGGTTGTTATGAGCTGTAACACCACGGCACTCCACCAAGGGTGACAAAAAAAAAAAGAAAGAAAGAAAAAAAATGGAGGTAGTATAACAGACAAACTGCCAAAGCTCTACAGTGTAGCCTGTGCCTCTAGAGCATGTGGATACTGCGGGCTATGTGAAAGGAGAGGCTGCTCATCCACGGGTAAAGAGTAAGGCTACCCTGTCTGCTCACAGGGTACCACACCAGTCCCAAGGGCTTGATGTCCTAGGAGGTCCACTCCTCCTCACTCTGGTGGATCTTGATTGTGTGTGTTTAGGGCAAGGCAGGCCAGACCCCAACTTGTCAGCTTGGACACTCTGGAGGGGAAAAGGTCTGCAAGTCAGAAGATCAAAACTGGAGGAGGCAGGAACACAGACCTGGGACTCACAGTCTCTGGCTACAAGTGCCACTGATTGCCTTTGGATTTTTCTTCTTGCCTTTTCCATGGTCTGAAAGCTTCCTTTAAAGGTCCATCAGGGCTTAAGCTACCACACAATGGTAACAATACGTGAAAGTAGGGGTAGGGGGACCAAAGGCCATTAGTGATTTGGCCTGTGACAAACATGGGAATAACTGCCTGATGCCCAAGCTCCCTCCATGCCTTAAATGTGAGGGCGCTCCGCCTGTCAAGAGGCCTCTAACAGCCCTTATCCCCAGGCCATAGACAAGAGCAAACAGACTCCATGTTAGATGGATGGCAACTGAATTCACATGGGGGATGGAGGATGCTCCAGACCAGCCTAACTTTAATTGTAACCAGGTTGGTCCTGATTGCTCCCATCTCATTTTCTCTTAGATAAAAACCCTGAAAGCCAGCCCCCAACCCCCAAATCCTCCACCAAACCAACCAGGAGCCTGGCCATGCAACAAAGGCCTGAAAAGGACGTAGACTAATGCAGTGAGAGTAGTCGTCAGACCCAGGGAAGAGTGCCAGGCCAGAAACAGCCTCTGAGACATGTGGGAAGGACACCTGAGGGTCCCCTTTCTTCAGAGTGATTTTAGTAGTTAGCTGTGGGCAATCTAGAGCTTTGTAGCTCAAAGGTCCTTTGTGGTCCACGCATATAGGTGGGGAGGGCAAGTGGCCACTAGACCACACAAGAGCAACAACAGGCTCGGTGCCTATGGCTCAAGTGGCTAAGGCGCCAGCCACATACACCTAAGGTGGCGGGTTCGAATCCAGCCCGGCCTGCCAAACAACAATGACAGCTGCAACTAAAAAATAGCCGGGCGCTGTGGCAGGTGCCTGTGGTCCCAGCTACTTGGGAGGCTAAGGCAGGAGACTTGCTTGAGCCTAGGAGTTGGAGGTTGCCGTGAGCTGTAATGCCATAGCACTCTACCCAGGGGGACAGCTTGAGGCTCTGTCTCCAAAAATAAAATAAAATAAAACAAGAGCAACACCAAACATATTAGCTACCCTTGGGAGAGAATGGAGAGCTGTGACCCACAGGAACAAGTCAGCCCCCCACCCCCTGCTCTTGGAACCACCTTCTCCTTTTGCTTCAGGCAGATAAAGAGAGTGTACTCATGTTCCAACTTGAGAATTATTAAGGATACTTTAAAAGGAACTGTTTTACCCACTATTAGTAAAAGGCCGGTAAGTTGTCTCTCTGTAATCAAACACTGTTAATTCTTCATCAGAGTAACTAGAAACCAACATTTTTATAGCAATGGGACTTGGAGAGTCATGGTTTCCAAAATTAAAATATACCAAAATGCCATGCAATTGATTTGCTGGTTTTAGGGTTGTATTTTAAAACTAAAATCAAAGTGAAAATGAAGATTTTGAAGGTCATGATGAAAATGAAATGAATATAGATGAAGTTACTTGGGTGCTTTTTAAAGATGCTGTATTTCATTTAAATATTCAGATAAGAAAATATTCTCAAATCCACTTTCCTACTTGTTTATCATTTCAGTGATTGAGATGCATTGGGTCCTATTTCACATACAGAAACAGAGCATCTTTAAAGTTAGAGAAATCAGCATAGTTTACTTTACCGAAAATTCACGTTCAAAATGGTGCATGCTCTACTGAAAACAGCAAAGAGAAAGAAAAAGAGAGAGGGGACACAAGTCATTATCCAGATTTTAGTGTCATTTAATCAAAGAGTAACAGACAACAAAATATTAGTCTGAATCACATGCAATTATTCTTTCTGCAAAACTGAGATATACTTCAATTATCGCCAAAATGTACTGATTTGTAAACACGATTGTGACCCTTTTAGGACATGGCAAATATGACCAACAAATCACTTTCCTCTTCACATTCTTCTTCTGAGCCAGTTAGGTGCTATTTTTATGTATTTACAAGTACAACACTCACTTCAGAAGAGCCAGGAAGGTTTTACCCCATCTGAAGAGCAGAACAGAAGCAAGCAGTGTACTTAGTTCTGTTATTAAACAAGGACAGTTCATCAAGAGGGGAGAAAAAGGAAAGCTCACCACTTTTTCCTAAACATGTCTTCTAGAATACAACACACATTTGTCTTTAGCACTGGGAAGCCTAAGAGCAGAACTTAGGCAGAGCCCCTGGGTAGGTGACCTTCCAGGCAAGAGCCCATGGCCCCCCTTCCCAGAGGCTGCTGTGGTCTAGAGACTGAACTGAGCAGTGAAACTTACTTAAGGCTATCAAAACATCTTTTAAAAAGAAAGCAAATGCTTTCCTTGTCTTCTTTTTAACTGACCAGATTCTGCATTTAATGTGAAGAGTCATGCTTTCCCAGACAGTGAATCAAGAGTTTCTAGGGACCCACCTCTGCCCCACTGCCTTATCCTGGGGACAGGCTGGGAAAGAGACTGCACGTGGGGCAGGGCTGGACAGGCTGATCACGCACAGCTAGCACAGCTCTGGAAGAAATAAGGATAGGGGGAGACTCTGGGGAAGGCTCACACACTTGGGGCTCGGGCTTTTGAGTGTTGGAGGATGGCTCTGAGTGGGCACAGCAGGCCGCAAAAGCAGACACGAGGGCAGGGCCTAAACATGCCTCAGAGAGGCACTGTAGGGCAGCACTCTTCATACCCAAGATGACCACTGTTTTGGGCATGTGTAGCTTATAAGAAAGACAGGCAATTCTTATGACTAGACATCAATTTTGAGTCTATAATGGGTTTTAGACTGACTATGATTTAGCTATTGCAAACTCTAGAAATTCTACCACTTCAAATAAATTATCTCTCTTTATGTGCCTTATTAAGTCTGTTTTTTTCTTAATTTTGTTTTTTACTAGAAACTCCGTATTTTCTGACTTCCTCATAAATTCTTAATCTTCTTTCCTGTTACTTAAGCTCTCAGTCACTCTCTGTGCCCATAGGGTCTGTTTTCCCTCCTCCAGCCCTCCAGATTCAAAATTTCCCTTTCTCTCTACTCATTACAAACTGGGTTTTCCGTAAACTGCCAGCTCTCTTGCCTCAAAGTTATTGCTCAAAATGTAAACTTCATGCAAGAAGGGCTAGAATTCTCTAATTGCAAGGCATTCATAGCTTCTACTTGGCACACTTCACTGCCTTTACAGTTTTGCGATATATACTATCTATCAAAAAAGAGTAGCAATTCTTTTAAAAGCAGCTTCAAAGAATAGAAATCAGTTGTCCAAAGTCACAATTAGAAAGAAGTAGAACTGCCAGGAGCGGGTGGCTCACGCCTGTAATCCCAGCACAGTGGGAGGCTTAGGGAGGGGGAATTGCTTGAGCTCAGGAGTTCGAGACTCACCTGAGCGAGAGTTAGACCCCCGACTCATGAAGAAAAATGGAAAACCCAGCTGGGAGCCACAGCAAGTGCCTGTGATCCCAGCAGCTTCCAGAGGCTGAAGCAATAGGATGCCCCAAGCCTGAGTCTGAGGTTGCTGTGAGCTATGATGCCACTGCACTCTGCTCAGGGGCATAGGGTAGGACTCTGTCTCAACAACAACAAAAAGTAAAGAAATAAAAATAAATAAGCAAGGAAATAAACAAAAAAAGAAAGAAAGAAAGAAAGAAAGAAAGTAGTAGAACTATGAAGCTAGGACTCAAGCCCAGGTTTGCTGATTCTAGTTCAGGGTTATTTTCATACTAATGAGGTGCAGTGTTTGACAGCAGTGTATCCCGAAAAAAAGAGATACTCAATAAACTGGTGTGATGAATGAACAAAGAAAGACCAATTAGAATCCTTGCTCTAGCATCTCCCCAATTTGTATGACCTTGGCTAAAGTCTCTTAATCCTAGTGGAGCCTCAGTTTCTTCATCTGTAAAATGTTACTGTGTGGGAATCCACACAGTAGATAGGACAGGAAAGTATACATGAAGATTAAATAAAACAATGATTATAAATCATTTAAGTAAAGCGTGGCACAAAGTAACCATTTGAAATATGTTGGATATGATTATTTTAAATAACAACAATAACTTAGGGCCTCCTGCTTACTTGGCTTCCCTACTTTTTTGTAAACCACTTAAAAAAAAAAAATAGCAAGGCACCAGGCGTGTCTTCTCCCAAAGGAGAGGGTGGGATAAAATATTTGTGTGTGTATAAATGCAGACCTTTTAAACTCAGCGCCATGAATTCAGAGTATAAACACTAGTTGGTGACATTTACCATGAAATAAGTGAGGATAAAGAGTTTTAAATTCCTTAAAAGAATAACCTTCCTGAGGCAGGAAACAATCTTTAACAGAAAAGAAAGTGAAATAACAGGGGTTTTAGCAAAAGAGTGGGATGGGGTGGAGATTACTTATGGAAATTTAGGGATATTTCTCCCCCTCCCATCAATTTGGTAAGGACCTCAAGAGGAGGCCCCAAGAAAGGGAGCAGCAGTGGGGAAGGAAGAGGCCCAGCACTTAAGTACTGCTGGAAAGGGTAAGATTCCTTCACTTAGAAACAGCTGTTATTTCTGCCCTGTCCTAAAAGAAACTGAGATTAAATCCCCGTTAGCTACCATAAATGTGCCTAAAATTTACACTTTCAGGAAGAAAGTCACTGCTGCCCAACTCAGCTTATTCTAACTGATCTATGCTGAACAAACGGCCAAAGGGCAGAGTCCACAGTGGATTTAGAGCAGGCATCCTCAAACTGCGGCCGGCCTAGGAATTTATCCGGCCCGCTGGGTGTTTTTGCCGCTGCTGCCTGTCCTGGTTAGCAACCAACTCATCCTAGGGCCCACAGTCTGGCCCTCCAACGGTCTGAGGGACAGTGAACTGGCCCCTGTTTAAAAAGTTTGAGGACCCTTGATTTAGAGTATGCTCAGTTAGAAAGAACTGTGAGATGGTCTCCTCTAACTTCTGCCTTTTTGCCCCCTACAAGGGAGGTAACCAAAACCCAAACATGCAAGTGACTCAGTAACTAAATGGTATTTCAAGGTCTCCATGCCAGGTGCTCTCCTAAGCCCCTTACATGTGGAACTCACTAAACCTTTATAATAACCTGACAGGGCAGGCACTGCTATTATCCTCATTTGTAAATAGTAAACCTGAAGCTCAGGTAAGTCAAGTGCCTGGCCCAAGCTCCCAGAATCAGTAACTGGTGGCCTTAAAGCTTGGGTTCCAGCAACCCACAGTGCAGTTCTTAAGGGTTCCCAGGTCAAGCTGTATTTGGGATGCTACATTTCTCAAAGAATTCTCAGGAATTCTTTTTCAATACTAGCTCTTGAAAAGAAAGACTTTTCTTTATTTCTGAAAGCTGAATTTCATTATAGGGCTTGATTTTGCTTCTACATTAGCATGCTTAAAAAAAGAAAAAAGTAATGGCTTAGCACCCGTAGCTCAGCAGCTAGGGCACCAGCCACATACACCAGAGCTGGCAGGTTAAAATCCAGCCCGGGCCTGCCAAATAGCAATGACAACTACAACCAAAAAAGAAAATAGCGGGCATTGTGGTGGGCGCCTGTAGTACCAGCTGCTTGGGAGGCTGAGGCAAGAGGATCGCTTAAGCCCAAGAGTGTGAGGTTGCTATGAGCTGTGATAGCACAGCACTCTACCAAAGGCAACATGGTGAGACTCTGTCTCACAAAACAAAAACAAACACAAAAACATAAACTAGCCTAGAAATTAAGATGTAAATTGGAGTAAATATGATTCAAGATGGGCATTGTGCAGAGAGGCAATTAGATATATAAGACCAACAAGAAGTCGGCCTATTGGCCTGCAAAGAGGAACAGTCTAAGGACGGCCAACCACAGAAGTTGCCACCCCTAGGCTCACAGTCTTGCCCTCACTGGACAGACACCTTGAAGGCAGACCAAGCCTATGAAAATCAAAGGTTTGCTATGCATCTCCCCCAGGTACAACATATGAAGACAAACACCTGTTTGCATCTCCCTGATGCTTTGCATGGATGGAACAATGCTCAAGATGGTGCTTGTTAATGAACTAGTTTTTTAGGTGAAGATTCTTAATTTAAGGGGAACTATTGGGAGAAAAATTACCCTGGTCAGATCCTGAAGGAAAGCATTTGTCTGGATCGCACCTATCATTTGGAGCTCCTGAGAGGTGCTAGAAGTGTGACTCCACAAGAGCTGGGGCCTTGTCTGTCTGTTTCTATAATCGAAGGCCAAGTACAGTCACTAGAAAACCCCAGGCTCTTAATAAATGTACCTTGAATACATACTGAATGAATAAACTCCCCATGGGCACCTTGTTTAGGGCCTGGAATGCTCGGTTGCCAGGCAAATGCTAAGTATTATTAATAGCTATCATTTTTACCAGTTGCATTATAAGAAATGCCCAACAGAGGTCAGAGCTCCAGCTGAATCAATTTCCTCAACACCAACACTAAAAGGAGTACCATATTTCCCCCAAAATAAGACCTACCCAAAAAATAAGCCCTAGAATAAGGTGACCAGATTTTAACATTGGTAAAGCAGGACACCATTGGGGGGGGGGGCCCTGACAACAATGCAAACTTTGATAAGCAGTTCTCAGTAATCAGTCTCAACAATTATTTGTTATTATTAAAGTTTAACATTATAAAATTAACAAGAATAATATAAAACGCATATCCTGGCAAAATAGCCACATGGCAGTTGAAAACCGTAAATTCCCTTCCTAATCTCCTGTGTTCCCTAGCTTGTCGTGCATTCTTTCCAAAAATTGGGGCTTTTTTAAAACACCACAGGACGCAGGACAAATTGTTAAAAAGCAAAAGCTGGACGATTGGTCACATGGGGGGGGGGGCGCTACTTGTTTGTTCCAGACAGTTTGGCTCCTTCTGAGCTAATTGTCCTTGCCCAGAAGCAAGGGAGGGAGCCAGTTTCCTTCTGATACCTTGCCCAGGAGGGGAGTAGGGAGTTTACATTAGCCTTTTCATTTCCAAATAAAGTTACATTAACCTCTTCATTCCCAAATGGAGTTACATTACCTTTTCAGCAGCCAAAAACCGTATGTTCCCTTCCCATTCTCCCACTGTTCCCTAGTTTGTTATGCATTCTTTCCAAAAATCAGAACTTTTTAAAAATGCAGCAGGATGTGGGAAAATTGTTAAAAATCGGGACTGTCCCGCCAAAAGCGGGATGTCTGGTCACCTTACCCTAGAAGGATTTCTATGCATTTGCTAAATATAAGCCCTGCCCCGAAAAGACCTAGTGATGGGCGTGGTATCTGCATAGCCACGCCATGCATTTTGGCACGGAAAAGAAGACATCCCCTGAAAATAAACCCTAGTATATCTTCTTGAGAAAAAATAAATATAAGACATTGCCTTATTTTGGGGGGAACACGGTATCCACTAAGAACCTCATTCATCTCTGCCAGGCATTTTCTTGTGGCCTCACACTTTCCCCCTCAAAATCCTCAAGACTCTTTTTCAAGGGGGGTACTGTCAAATTTACAGTAATGGCCCCTACCACAAAGCTTTTCCAACACTTTCTATAATTACAAGAGTCTTCCTTTTATTGTCTCATCTTAAAAGTTACCTCATCTCATGCAAACTTGCCACTATATGGGAAAGCTCCCATTTAAAACACAGGTATAGGTTCAGTGTCTATAGCTCAGTGGCTAGGGCACCAGCCACGTATATCAGAGCTGGTGGATTTGAATCCAGCCTGAGCCTGCCAAACAATGACAACTACAACCAAAAAAAAAATAGCCAGGCATTGTGACAGGCACCTGTAGTCCCAGCTACTTGGAAGGCTAGGCAAGAGAATCAGTTAAGCCCAAGAGTTTGAGGTTGCTGTGAGCTGTCACGCCACAGCACCCTACAGAGGGTGACATAGTGAGACTGTCTCAAAATAAATAAATAAATAAATATAAATAAAAAACAGGTACATTAGAGAATTTCCCCAAAAGTCCAAATAGACTGTAAATTCCCCCAGGCATTTAAAGATGAGAACTGGTACTTAACTGCCCAGAGCCATGTCTAATGCACACAGCAAGGTGTTCTAAATAGACACCTCCTTTGTTAAAGGAGGCTTATAGATTCTCACTATTTTCTCCAATTCTCTTAATATATCCAAGTAGAGTTAATTAAATTAATCCTATCATCTAGAAAATGGCTCAACATAGCCTGGGCAGTAGATTGCCAGAAATTTCTGATCAACCTAATCAAGTCACTTCTCTAAAAGACAGATGTCTAGTTTCTGTCTTGATCAATATTTGGGCGCTTTCCTATAAAATTTGCTGACAGAGTCAGATAAACACATGAATACCATCCCCATGAGCTGAGTATTTTGCTACTCTAAACAGACCTTGTCCTCAGAACATTCTATAATAAGCCACCAGTACTACCTTTGGCCAGTAAAAAGAGCTGCCCACCAGCCAGCAGTAAGTAATTTAAACTAGTCCCCTTACATCTGCTTATGTTGTTTTCTTAAGAGGGTCAATTAGCATTTGAGAATAGATGAATAAGGCTCTTGATATGATATCATGTATGTTAATCCCCCACCAATGATTCTCCCTTAAAGCAGGTGCAGAAAGCTGTCCAAGCACAGTCAACAAGCTTTAAGTGGCAGAACCAGCTCCCTGGACATTGAGAATATATGATTCATTTAAGAAGCAAAAGGAAACACTGGTGCCCCAATGTGTTTTTATGAACTTTGCAATGTGGTTAGGAGAGAGATCTTAGTTCAAAAAGAAAAGAAGGAAAGATAGCCACAAAATTAGAGATTATTTTAATAAATAGTCCCCGAGATATTCTTTTTACATTTTTCAAAGACAACTTACAGTATCTGATTTAATTCATAATAGCTAACAACAGAAAAACTTCCAGATAATTAAATGCATTACAAAGCAGAATACAGTTATCAGAAAATCTGAAACTTGTGGTTATTTCCCTCCTGCACTTAGGCATCTCACCAGGTTTGCTCTGTGACAAAACTGACATTATGCATATCAGACTCCCTGAGGAAAGAGCTCTGGCAGGACAGGGCTCCTGGGCAGCAGCACATTTATTTTGTTCAGCTGAGCATGAACAAAGACAAGCTCTGATCTGAGGAGCCCTGTGTGAGGCATTTTAGCAGAGAGCAAGCTCAAGCCAGTGGGTGGCTAGTGGACCTAAAACCAGTTCATCCCCTGTGACATCTGAGCTTAGAAATCTAGACCCTCTGCTCTCCCAAATAACACTAATAACTTACACTCCCATTGGTCTCTCTTGAGAAGGCTGCTTCTGTCTACCCCTGAAATGCTTGGGCCAAGGCAGGAAGAGAAACGGCTCTGCTCCTCTGTTGGTGAAGAGGAGAGAGGTATGTCACTCTCCACCTTTACTAACCTGACATAGAGGGTGGAGTCGGTGATGACGGAGACGTGAGAGGTGAGCTGGCCCCAGATCCTGCTAAAATAAAACACAGAGAAACACCCTTATGGGGACCAAAGATAGACATTTAGAATTTGGCCCAAGCCGCTGTCTGAGATTCTGTACTTGGCTTACTGTGTGGGTCTTATGGAACAAGGTGATGAGGGAAAGAACATCAAGACTAGACCCAGTGACGACAGGCTTTAACCCCAGTGCAGAGTCTGCTGCCTTCGCCAGGCCACTGAAGGCTCCTTGCCTCCCGCTATCCCCCACGGTCTGCCTGGTTTGAAATCACCTTTGCACAATCAACGGCTTAAGCAATCAGCTGCAGTATCTCATCCTGACCTAACTTGCATCCCTAGATAATGATAAATTACAGTTGTCACAAGCGATATAGGGGTCAGAGAGGTGAAGAGCAGCCTAGTGGCATCCTCTCTAAGGGAAGTGAGAGCTCACTATAGTATCCACCCAATAAAGCTTTTTGTAGAAGTTCCATTTTATCAGCAGGTACGTTCAATTAGATAGGGACAGCCTATTTGTGGATTTGCCAGGCCATTTCTTACCTGAAATTTAGTAAATATACTTAATTATATTAAAACAATGTGTAAAATCCTATGTGCTGCATGATTTTTCTGGACCTAGTAACCTTATTACACTTCTAATATTCCCAAGTTCTCAGCATCTCCCTATTGCTTAGAAATGCATAGAAAATATCCCTCCATCCTGACGCAAATACCCCAATGAGCAGACAGAGGTTCCTACATAATCCTCTTCCATGGAGATATAAAGCCCTCTCTCACATGGGGAGGTCCTACAGAGAGGTTAACAGTGAGCCATTAACCAAAGCTCCCTAATCTGGTGCTTCCTGGGCTGGCATCATAGGCACCTAAAGGGAAGATCGTAGTCACATGCCCCTAAGAAGTCACCACTGTCTGTCTGGTTAAGCCTCCAGCCATCACCTCACTCACTACACACAGGACATGTTGGTGCTGCACTGTCACTGGGCATGATGAGAAATATCCTAATTAAACCATACCTCCTCCAGTTTAATACCTTTCCATTATTTGCAATATTCCCTCAGCTCCCTATAAAATATGAGAACTGTTTTACTGAAAAAGAAGGTAAAACTCAATGCATGCTGCTTTCATATTGTTGATAGTGTTAATAGATGTTAATAAGGAGAAAGCTGAACTTGTAATTCTAGTAGGGTCTGGGAATAATCTGTACATTCCCATCAACAACTGCTACTTTACTTTCCTAAACTCCTTGAGGGTACAAAAGTGTCTGAGAGTATTTAGAGTCTCATCTGGCTACATGTAGCACAGAACTTTGCAGGCAGGCAAGGTCTCAGGAAGGTAGAGAGCACGAAGTCAGGCTTTCTCTATAAAGAATGAGCTGATAGGCTCGGTGCCCATAGCACAGTGGTTAGGGCACCAGCCATATACACCAAGGCTGGTGGGTTTGAACCTGGCCTGGGCCTGATAAACAACAATGACAACTGCAACAAAAAAATAACCAGGCATTGTAGTGGGCACCTGTAGTCCCAGCTACTTGGGAAGCTGAGGCAAGAGAATCACTTAAGCCCAACAGTTGGAGGTTGCTGTGAGCTGTAATGCCACAACACTCTATCGAGGGTGACACAGTGAGACTTTGTCTCAAAAAAAAAAAAAAAGAATGAGCTGATAGAACAATTGCTGGCTGGAGACCTGAGTCTCAGCCTAATGATAAGGACTGGTCTATGTTCATCCCATCAAACAAGGAAAAAAACAGACTTTCAACTCTGAAATGACGTACTGACCACAACAGCATTCACCCCTCAGAAGCCTGCCTTGGTCCTCATTGGGACCTCCCCTCCTTCCCCAACCTGGACTCTGAATAGTGTCAGTGCTCACCCTCCTTCTGGAGTCTCTGGTCTTTCTCCATTTCCCCTCTTCTAATTCTCAGCTGGGCCACACTACCTATATTCTCCAGCTGCAGTCTAATCATCTTATGCACATCTCAGTTTCTCTCCTACTGTAGACAGACATCCTCCTTGCCAACTTTACTGAGAAGACTGATCCGTGAACACCCTCAATTTCCTCCCTCCCTTCCACTTCTAAACTTCTCTGCCTCTTCACCTGCCATTCCTCACTTCTCCCTCCAAAAAAGATGCATAGGTTTCCTCCAAAGCAGAAAATGACAGCTGCCCTCTTGGGTTTCTAGCACTTCAATCATTTTCTTTTTTGTACTTGTAGTCCCAAGTAGCTAGTGCCCACCACAACACCCAGCTATATTTTTTCTTGCACTTGTCATTATTGTTTAGCAGGCCTGGGCCAGGTTCAAACCTGCAGTCGCGGTGTATGTGGCTGGCATTCTACCCATTGAGCTACAGGCACCGCCTGTTTTCCTTTTTGTATCTTCAAATTCTTCCTCTCTGTTCAGTCCTTCCTTTGCCTAAAAGTATAATCAACCATCCTTCAACTGCCCCAAATCTCCCCTTCCCTTGGCCCTATAGGGCTGAGACAAAGCTGCCTGGTTTAGCACAAAACTTTCCCTTCTTTATGTGGAACTCTACTTTACAGATTCATAAACTAGAAGAATGGAAAGGCCCCAGGGATTATTCAACCTGGCTCTGATTTTCAAAGACGGGGACATTAAGGAAACAGAGCCGGGCAAGGGGCAACGGGGAGTGGCAGTGAGGACTGGCAACTCAGGCCAGTGCTCTTTGTACCATCTTGGCCTGTCAGGAGTGATGCTTCTTGCCATCCCCACACCCCACTGAATCCTTTCCTTAATCCACACAGGAAGGCACATCCTCCTACCAGGTGGGGTCCTTTGCAGAGGGCAGGATTTAAGATCATTTCTGTTCATGTAGGCTCTACTAAAAACCAGGAGGCATTGCATTTTACATTGGGTCTGTTTTTCTTCCCTGACTAATGCTCCTGTGCCTTTCGTGGTCTAGTCTTGCCAGTGAAGAGGCTGTGCTGCCTGAGAACCTCTGGGGTCTTTTCTAGCACTTGAGTCCTGTGAGTCTATGAATGCTGTTGCGGTCCTTCATTATTCTCCTTATTCATTACTATACAGCCTGGTGTTTGGCCGGCAGAGCCTCTTCACTGACGAGAATCTCCAGATTCTGACCTCTGGGTCCTGGACCCCACTATAGTCTATAGCCAGTTACCTGAATTATTGGAGTTGCTGTACTTTGCTGAATGTTCTTCACTATTTTCAATAGCAGATCGTTTTGACTTCTTTAAGAAAAACAAGGGAAAGGGGAAGAAAAGAATAAATACATGAAGCTGGGAATGAGAATAAAAATATTTTCCAGGCACGCTGTTATACTAGCTATAGATAAGGTCATATTTGGCCTTATAACTTAATATAGTGAAGCAGCCACAAGCCAAAACTAAGGGTTGAAATAAAACCAAGAATGCTGACTTTACTATCTTAAGCCAATCATTTCCTCTAATTACATTCTGCCATAATGAGCCCACCAAGCCAGGAAACTACATGGCCCATTTCTCTACTGATGATTACATGTTTCTTCTTTAAAAGCCAAAAGCCAGTCATCTGGAAACAGTTTTAGCTTTCAAGGAGATATAGAACAAAGTCTATAAATGTGCACCATTAACCTAGAACTTTCTCCATATGTAGTCAAGAATTCATAGAGTCTGGGTACAGTGGCTCATGCCTGTAATCCTAGACTTCGAGAGGCAGAGGCAGGTGGATTGCTTGAGCTCAGATGTTCGAGACCAATCTGAGCAAGAGCAAGCCCCTATCTCTACTAATAACAGAAAAATTAGCCAGTCATTGTAGCAGGCACCTGTAGTTCCAGTTACTTGGGAGGCTAAGGCAAGAGGATAGCTTGAGCCCAAGAGTTTAAGGTTGCTGTGAGCTATGATGATGCCACAGCATTCTACCCACAGCAAAATAGCAAGACTGTTTCCCAAAAAAAAGAATTCATAGAGACACCAGGCTTACCTTTTTTTTTTTTTTTTTTGAGACAGAGTCACAAGCTGTCGCCCTAGGTGGAGTGCCGTGGCATCACAGCTCATAGCAATCTCCAATTAAGCAATTCTCTTGCCTCAGCCTCCCAAGTAGCTGGGACTACAGGTGCCCACCACAATGCCTGGCTATTTTTTGTTTGTAGTTGTCAATGTTGTTTGGTGGGCCCAGGCTGGATTCGAACCTGCTAGCTCTAGCGTATGTGGCTGGCACCCTAGCTGCCTGAGCTACAGGTACTGAGCCAGGCTTACCTTTCGAGCTAAAATTTTTCTTTTTTTCCTTTCTTCCTCAGATCCATGGTGTGACTGAGCTCTTGTTAGTCTTCGATGCTGGTGAATCTTTAAGAGATCACAATTTACCACAAATATAAGCATATCCTAGAAGGCAGTTTCCTAATGAAAATCTTCTCCAATATGTTTTGCCAGACAAAATTTCATTTTGGATTAAAAATATTTTTCCATGCTCAGCCTGTCTGCCTCCTGGTACGAATGCGAATGTCTAGGTGATGAGTATGCAAGAGGATAAAGATCTTCTCATCCTCCCAATTTCCTTCCTGCCTTTCTCTCTTTAATAGAAGAGGAATGTGGTGCCCAGCACAATGAGAGAAAACACAGACCATGAATGCCCCCAACCACCATCACCCGCACACCCTGATCACAAAGCATGGCCATCCTTCATGGGCAGGTTCATTTTCCCCATTGACTGAGCTCCTGGAGGGCAGGACTATAAAGTATTCAGCTCTGCAGTGCAGTATCTAGCCCAGAGCCTGGGTGAGCACAAAATGTTTGTGGAGTGAACAATTCACTAAAAGTCAACAACTGCAAACACCCTGGCAGAGGAGGGAGACACTACAAGATTAAAGGGGAATGAGGAACTATTATTGACTTACCTGTTTCTGTTCTTCAATTAGTCTCTTTTCTATACATTCTTTGGCAATCCTCAATGCTTCTTTTAACTTTGTAGGGATCTGAAAGAAGAGAAAGCACATAATCCATTCACTAAAGTAGCTGGAGATTCTCCCAAGTCCTGGAATCAATAAAGGAGTAGTTGGTTATGAAGAAGGTTATCTGGAATAAAGTCAGTAAAACTGTCCACTCAAATCCTACCCCTGTCACTTTTGATATCCACAACATGCTTACTTCTCTAGCAATTGTTCCCAGTGAACACATAAAACTAAAACACAAATAAACATGATATATGTTTCAAGTATTCAAGTAATTCTCAAGGACTCTGAATTGTCAAAACAATCATGAAAAAGAAAAACAAATTTGGAAGCTTCACAGTTCAAAACCTGTTGCATAGCTACAGCAATTAAAATAATGTGGTACTGACATGAGGATAGATAAAGAGAGACCAACAGAACAGAATAGAACAGAGATCCCAGGAAAAAACCCTGAAGTATATGGTCAGATGATCTTTGATAAGATACCAAGAAGACACAATGGGGAAAGGACAGTATACTTAATAAACGGTGCTGGGAAAATTGGATATCCACATGCAAAACAATGAAGCTGGACCCTTACCTTGCACCATACACAAAAATTAACTCAAAAGGGATTCAAGATCCAAACATAAAACCTAAAACTGCAAAACTTCTAAAAGAAAAATACAGGGGAAAAGCCCCATGACATTGGATTTGGCAATGATTTCTTAGATATGACACCAAAAGCATAGACTATAAAGGAAAAATAAATTAATTAAACTTCATCAAAATTTAAAACTTCTACACAACAAAGGACACTATAAACAGAATAAAAAGGCAACCAAGAAACAGGACAAAATATTTGCAAATCATACATCTGATAACAGGTTATCCAGATGTATAGAAAAGAACTCTTGTACTCAACAAGAAAAAAAAAGTTACTCAATTAAAAAATGGGCAAAAGACCTGAATAGATACGTCTTCAAAGAAAATATACAAATGGCCAATGAGCATATGAAAAGCTGGTCAATGTCTCTAATCATTAGAGGAATGCAAATCAAACTACACACACCCATTACCTCACATCCATTAGGAAGGCCACTATCAAAATAAAATAGTAAGTACTGGTGGATGTGGAGAAATTAGAACCCTTGTGCACTGCTGTTGGAAATGTAAAATGGTACAGGTGCTATGGAAAATAGTATGGAGGTTCCTCAAAAAACTAAAAATAGAATTACCATATGATCCAGCAATTCCACTACCAGACATATATCCAAAGGAACTGGAAGCAGGATTGCAAACAGACATTTACACACTGGTCTTCACTATAGCATTATTCACAATGCCAGAAAGTGGAATCAACAGATGCATGAGTAAAGAAAATGGAATATTATTCAAGCTTAAAAAAGAAGGAAATCCTGTCCCCTGCTATAATATGGATGAATGTGGGGGACATTATGCTGAATGAAATAAACGAGTCACAGAAGGCCAAATATTGGATAATTCCACTTACATAAGATATCTAGAGTAGTTAAAATCATGGAAACAGAAAGGAGAATGGCAGTTACCAGGAGCTGGGGAGGAAAGGAAGTAGGGAGTCCTGCTATAGGTATAGAATTTCAGTTTGTAAGTTCTGGAAATCTGTTACACAACACTGTGAAGACAGTTAAAACCACTGACCTGGACATTTAAAAATCATTAAGAGAATGAATTTTATGTGATTTTTACCATAATTAAATATAAAAATAGAACACACACACACATGCTGATAATCATAATATTTTATAATTTCAGAGGGATTTTCTCTCTGAAAGATTCATGTTCTGAATTTCACAAGATTAAGATTTTTCTTGTTGGGAATCTTAATCTAACAACTGCCCAGTTTGCTTCTGAGTCTACTACTTCTTAATTTATCAGCTTTTCACACCATGAGAAGTCTGGGCCTGGAAAACAGATACCCAGATCATGTTGAACTTTTTATCTTTATTGTTCTTTAAAAATTCTAAATTTAAGAAAACTCTGAGTAGGTAATACAGTTACATGGTTCAAAATCCCAAAGGTATAAAAGGGATATACGCACATCCAGTGAAAAGTCGCCTACCTAGTTCTCTTCCATGGAGGCTGAATATATTTCCCAAGAAGTTTCAGTGAGGAAGAGATGAATTTAAATATTTTTTCTTTTTTACTTCAGATCCAAAAAAGGTATTTTTGTCAGAACTCCTCTGACTGGCAAAATAGGACAGAGGAAACCATCTCTCTCACCTGTATAATCTTCTAAACCACTCCCCCCCACCTTGGTTTTGTTTATTTTTAAATTTATTTTCTAAATTTATTTCCATCATAATTGTATTACATGTTCTTTTGGAACATAGAGAAAAGAGAGAGAATTACCCTTCAATCTCCCATGTGAATCACACGAATAGTGAGCACTGAGAACCAGGCCCTTAGTGAGGCATTTACATAGACGAACTCAGTTGTCTTATGACAGCGTACAGGCATCACTCACCAATTTTACACAGAAGTACATGCAGACTCAAAAATTAAGTACTTGCCAGTAAGTAAGTGGCTCTTAACTAGGAGTAATTTTGTACATCGCTCTCCAGGGGACATTTACCAATATCTGGAGACATTCTTGTCACAGTGGGGAAAAGGAGGGCAGGGAGTATCACTGGGATCTAGCAGGGCAGAGGCCTGGGATATGCTTCACATCCTACAGTACACAGGCCAGCCCCGACAACAAAGAATTATCCAAAATGTCGAATGTGATTAAGAAACCATGGATAGGCTCAGCGCCTGTGGCTCAATCAGCTAAGGCGCCAGCCACATACACCTAAGGTGGGGGGTTCGAATCCCCAGCCTGGGCCCGCCAAACAACAATGATGGCTGCAACCAAAAAATGGCCGGGCATTGTGGCGGGCACCTGTGGTCCCAGCTACTTGGGAGGCTGAGGCCGGAGACTCGCTTGAGCCCAGGAGTTGGAGGTTGCTGTGAGCTGTGATGCCATCACTCTACCCAGGGGGATAGCCTGAGGCTCCGTCTCAAAAAAAAAAAAAAGAAACCATGGATAATGGCTTACCATTATAATAGCAATATAAGGCATTAATTTGCATTTTGGGTTTCAAAACCTATTCTTCTTTCTTGCTTTATTTTCTTTTGGAGACAGAGTCTCACTTTGTTGCCTGAGTAGAGTGTCCTAGTGTCCCCGAGGTTCACAGTAACCTCAAATTCTTGGGCTCAAGCAATCCTCTTGCCTCAGCCTTCCAAGTAGCTGGGACTACAAAGTGCTGCTACAATACCCAGCTAGTTTTTCTAATTTTAGTAGAGATGGGGTCTCATGCTTGCTCAGGCTGGCCCCAAACTACTGAGCTCAAGCAATCCATCAGCCTCAGCCTCTCAGAATGCTAAGATTGCAGGCATGAGCCACTGTGACCCACCAGCCCATTTTCTTTCTGTAATATACAATATCACTGCTACCCAGGAGACTTCCTTCTAGTCTTGTTTCTAAATACAGATACATTGTTTTAAATGCTCTTTTTTTTTTTTTTTTTACTGTAGCCCAGATCTTAATCATTTTCCATGTTACTACAGTGTCTTTATAAATTTTACTTTTATTAGATAAAAATATTTTATCAAATAGATAATATAAATTATTAAATTTAGGACCTTTAGATTACTTCCAAATTTTCCCCATCAGATACCTTCTTTTTTAGACTAAAAAAAATAGCCTAAAAACTAACTTTCAAAGTAAATTTAGTTTTGTCATAAACCAAAAAATAATATAATTTGCTTTACCTTAAAATGTGGTTTTTCAGAAGTGGTTAGTAAAACATCACTGAATAATCTGTAAAGAAAAGAAAGAAAAAAACCTTTTTTGAACCTGATGCACTCTCAGAATAGGATTAAAGCAGATTTAGCCCGTGAGGTCCCTCCCCAGTCCCACATCCATAGCTTCTGCACCCAGGCCACAATTTCATGTTAGTTACCACACACAAAGGAATGTCACACCTCCCTGTGTGACTCCCCTACTGTGTCATCAGAGGTGTGAGCCAGCTGTGTACTGGAGGTGATTTCCACCGTAGGGAAACATACCATTGTAAGAAGATAATTTTTACGAATACTAATTTGCAAAAATACTATAAATACTATATGCAGTAGACATTTCTAAACAGAATAATTGGTTTCCCCCTTTTTTTCTGGCCTCAGAAGAAGATAAAATTTATTCTAGAGCTCAAAAATGTTCAAGTAAGTAGAAAGGAATTATCCTGATTAGAATCTAATAGGAAAATAATTTTCTTCTAAGTATTTCTCATTTTAAAAGACAGTGGGTTTTGGAGTATATCAATTCTCTCTTCATAAATATGTCATTAAAAATAATAGTGGCCAGGCACAGTGGCTCATGCTTGCAATCCTAGCACTCTTGGAGGCTGAAACCAGATTGCTTGAACTGAGGCAAGAGGATTGCTCAAGCCCAAGAGTTTGCTGTAAGCTAGGACAGCATAGTACTCTACCCAGGACAACAGAGTGAAGCTCTGTCTCAAAATAAATAAATAAATAAATAGTCTTGGCTTGGCGTTTGTGGCTCAAGCAGCTAAGGCACCAGCCACATACACCAGAGCTGGTAGGTTCGAATCCAGCCTGGACCTGCCAAACAATGACAACTGCAACCAAAAAATAGCCAGGTGTTGTGGCGGGCACCTGTGGTTCCAGCTACTTGGGAGGCTGAGGCAAGAGAATCACTTAAACCCAGGAGTTTGAGGTTGCTGTGAGCTGTGATGCCACAGTACTCTACTCAGGGCAACAGCTTGAGGCCCTGTCTCAAAAATAAATAAATAAATAAATAAATAGTCTTGCTAAGTTGGTTTGGCTGGCCTTAAACTCAAGCGATTCTCTTGCTTCAGCCTCTGGAGTAGGTGGGACAACAGGTACATGTCACTATCTGGCTGAATATTCTGCTTTTTGAAAGATAGGAAATTCATAACAAGTAGTAATTACAGGGTCTTTTCCCCACAGTAATTCCCAAAGTCTTGTCTGTCCCTTGGCCACATGCCCATTTACTTCCGGATGACACTTTTTTTTTTTTTTTTTGAGACAGAGTCTCACTATGTTGCCCTCATTAGAGTGCTGTGTTGTCACAGCTCACAGCAACCTCAAACTCTTAGGCTTAAGCAATTCTCTTGACTCAGCCTCCCAAGTACCTAGGATTACAGGCGTCCACCACAATGCCCAGCTATTTTTTAGTTGTTGTTGGCTTGGGCTAGATTTGAACCTGCCAGCTCTGGTGTACGTGGCTGATGCCCTAGCTGCTGAGCTATAGGCACCAAGCCTCTAGATGACACTTTTTAACAGAACATAGTTCACACCTTTCCAAGTATTCTTTTCAAGGCAGAAGCCCATAGGATAGAAAGACTTAGGTAAATAAAAAATATTTAGATTCTTTTTGTTTATATAAAGTCTCACCCTATTGCAGGGTTCAAAGCTCACAGCTCACAGCAACCTCACAGCTCACAGCTCACAGAAAGCTCAAACTCCTAGGCTCAAGTGATCTTCCTGCCTCAGCCTCCTGAGTAGCTAGGACTACAGGTGTGTGCCACCATGCCTGGTTAATTCTGTAAAAAAATTTTTTGTAGAGACAGGGTCTTGCTATATTGCTCAGGCTGGTCTTAAACTTCTGACCTTAAGTGATCCTCCCACCTTAACCTCCCAAAATGCTAGGACTACACATATGAGCCATCACGCCTGGCCTTGGATTTACTTTACAACTAGAAGACAGTGAGAAAAATGTGAGAGCTTTGGAGTAGAAAGTGCAAATGCAAACTCAAGTAAATCAATCTCCATATAGGCTATTCTCTAACTACAATAGAATTTTGTTCTTAAAAGTCTGTGAGAAGGCTCAGTGCTCATAGCTCAGTGGTGAGGGTGCTGGCCACATACACCAAGGCAGGCGGGTTCGAACCTGGCCCAGGCCTGCTAAATAATGACACCTGCAATAAAAAAACAGCCAGTGTTTTGGTGGGTTCCTAAAGTCTCAGTTACTTAGGAAGCTGAGGCAAGAGAATCGCGTAAGCCCAAGAGTTTGAGGTTGCTGTGAGCTATGACACAACAGCACTCTACTCAGGGCCACTCCATCTCAAAAAAAAAAAAAAAAGTCTGTGAGAAAACTATTTTGTTTTCCAAACTGGATCTATTTTTTTCATGTTCACATTGTCATGAATGTTTGATGGATTGGAACCTGATGCTTCAATGTTGCTACCATGTTTCACTGAAAATAAGACACTGTGGGCTCCACGCCTATGGCTCAAGTGGCTGAGGCACCAGCCACATACACCTAAGGTGGCAGGTTTGAATCCAGCCCGGGCCTGCCAAACAACAATGATGGCTGCAACCAAAAAATAGCTGGGCATTGTGGCAGGTGCCTGTGGTCCCAGCTACTTGGGAGGCTGAGGCAGGAGACTCGCTTGAACCCAGGAGTTGGAGGTTGCTGTGAGCTGTGATGACAGCATTCTACCCAGGGGAACAGCCTGAGGCTCTGTCTCAAAAAAAAAGACACTGTCTTATATTTATTTTTTCTTAAGAAGACATACTAGGGCTTATTTTCAGGGGATGTTTTCCTCTCCACACTGAAATGCATAGTATGGCTATGCAGATACGCTGTATAGCCATACCAATCACTAGGTCTTATTATCGGGGTAGGGCTTATATCTAACAAATGCATAGAAATCCTGCTAGGGCTTATTTTTTGGGTAGGTCTTATTTTCAGGGAAACATGGTATACATTAGAATGTCACATCTACAGGGTGGGAGCTAGGTTTCTTCTGTTCCTCGTAGCCTGCCAAGGGCCTAGAACAACACCTGATCTCTAGTAGACCCTCCCTTAATACTTGTGGAAAGAACAGGAATCTGAGGTTATCTCTACCTCCTCTGAATCCTGGCTGTAAGCACTTTGAGCTGTCCTCTGCCTGCTTCCCCATATTATTGTTTCAGAGTATATCTGTTACACAAAGACAAACAAAACCAGGGAATATTGCACAGTATATGATACTCAAAAAATATAGCCTGAAAAAATATTAAACATAACTAACACTTAATAAGCTCTAGTTAAGTACCTGGCACTTACTAGGAATCACCTCATTAAATCCTCCCACCATTTACTAAAGAGGGGACTATTATTATCATAATCCCCATTTTACAGGGATTATGGGGAAATGGGAAATTCCACTTCCAGGTGTTAGACACCTTGCCTGAGGTCACCCAGGTAGAAGTGGGATCCACCCCTAGGTCTGTCTGACCCCAGCTGCATCCTTCTTAACGATTCCTCCACCTCTCCATGAAAGAATAGACAGGTACCTAAAGGGAAATCCCCAATGCACTATTTCAACTGTCTCAGTGGATTATTCATAACCCTGTCTAAAAGAAAGTATCCTTTGAGTGCTAACCCCCTAGCACAGTGCCAGGTATATGCTAGATGTTTCATAAAGAGTACTCAGTAAGTAAAATAGCAAAGAAAAGCATGGGGCTCCCAAAACACATTGCTCTTTTCCTAGAGAGCAGACCCTCCAAGACCCTGTGACTATTCACAGAGGGGGACCAACTGGTTCACTGATTCAGGGTCAGAGAAGAGAGACACTGATGAGGGTCCTCCTCTGATGCTTCCTGAGCTGGGGACTGCCACATGGACACACACACAATGCTAAGAATGAATGAGAAGAGATACACGTGAAAACGACACTGATCTTTTTTTATTTGCAGTTTTTGGCTGGGGCTTGGTTTGAACCCGCCACCTCCAGTATATGGGGCTGGTGCCCTACTCCTTTGAGCCATAGGAGCCACCCAAATGACACTGATCTTAAAGGAAAGCCATCAGACTACGAGAGCACAGAGGTCACAAAGAAAGGGTAATGACACCATGCTATGAATGCCCATCAGCAAGCAGGTCACTTCAGATCTGCAGGGACCACGACTGAGTCTTTACTATAATACCAGGTGCTTAGGCACAGTGATCCGGTATTCAACACGGTTATCAAGATTACAACCAACACATATGATTGACTTACGGCATCTGTAAGAGCCGGGAGACGGTAGGCATGCCATTTTTACAGGCTTCACAAGACAGCGTAGACTCCAACACGGCCACTTGAAATGAACAGATACACATTTTAGTTCCACAGAACACACTGGCAAATCCACTTGCTGATGAAAAGTTTCACACTGCTTTGCAATAACTGTCTGCAGGCTGATCAGGACAGTGTCAAAACTCTTCACACACAGACAGATGGCATACATGGGGAGGGGGAATGCTGGCGACACTGGTGTTACTGATGACTCAAAAGAAAGGGTTTAGAAACCACATGCTGACAAAAAGCTAAATATATTTCAAAGGTAATTGGAGGAAGGATTCAAGATCACTCAGAAAAGTATTTGTTCTCTTAAAAGAGAAGTAAACACTACACAGAAGTAAAATTCTGAACTTGAGAGACATTTGGCTGTTTGCCTGCTTTTAATCAAAACCAGCACACAAAATGCCAATTGTTAATATCTCATCATCTGACTCTTTGGGTACTATAAACAAGCAGCCGGATTTTTCTAGCCACAGGTCACTGTTTAGTTTCAGTTGTTCAAAGTCAACACAAAATAGTCCCAGAGCCTGTTGTCTTGAACTTTCTTGTTTGACACAGTAACACTTGGTGGAGGGTTGACTTGCATGCTTCTGAGGCACAGTGGTCCAAGGCCTGCCCTCCCCACAACCCCCTGCTCAAGCTATGAGTTCTGAGCTGGCTGTGGAGGGGAAGAAAGGGTCCCTGGGCCAGTCTGTACAAGTTCTTATGTCCCTACTTCCTAAAAGTGTCTCTTAGCTCTCCACCAACTGTGTCCACCTCAGGTAACGCTAAAAGCTCTCCTGGATCCTATCTGTCTGGGTGTCTGCATTTCTGTCTGCCTGCCCTAAGTCTGGGTCTCCTGGATCCTATCTGTCTGGGTGTCTGCATTTCTGTCTGCCTGCCCTAGGTCTGGGTCCACTATACCCTTACCTACTAGGCTTCTGGCCTATGTCTCTCTTGTTCCTTGCAAATCCCCAGTTCAGCCTTGGTCTGCCTCCTGACACCTGCCAGAGTTCTCAAGATTAGCTTGAAGTCACTTGACTTTGACTCTGGTGTCTGCTTCTGCATCAGACTCATGCTGGCCATACTTCTCTTTACATCTTCCTGCTAATGCATTTTATGAAAAGTTCTGGGAAGATTTCAGATATCCTGACAAATGGACAAACCGTCTCGATTTTTACTGAAATGAATTTGAATAAATCACTCAAATTTGATCTACTTTTAAATTGAATATGAATTTCTGGTTGTGGAGGACAGCAACTTCCTCTGGGGCTTTCCTAGACTCTGGAACAGGTGAGTACCTCTGCAAACCACCAGGGCCCAGAAGACCCCTCCCTATCTCATACTGACCCACAGTCATGGACGGGGCAGGAGGGAAGGAATCTACAGGCACCGAGTCTGGTGGTCGTCCATAAGTCATTTCATATAGTAAGTGGCCAAAGCAGTGGACATCCACACTTTCCAATGTCTGTGGAAGAAAGAGAGCAGCAACACGTTCATTCTTCAGTTTGGCTTTGTGGATCCCAACGCCCCTGACCCAGACCTCCTCTGAGCAATAAGGCCCAGGGCAGCCCCACTCCTAACTGGCAGTGAAAACAAAATCCCAAAGCCTTTTGTAAAAGTTCACAAGGTACTGCTCTAACCAGAGGTCTTGGTCTTACCCTCCAAGGTTTTCCAGTTAATGCTTCTAGTCCCCTCCTTACTCTACTCATCACTTCAAACTTAGCCTCTCAGAGCTCTAGCAATGCTCTGTGAGACACACAGGACCAAGGAGCAATGCCGACCCCAGCTGGACCTTAGTGCATATTTCTTACATGGGTAGATCATGGGTCTTGCCATGGGGATAATTTACACCTAAAAATAAATCTGCTGCTTCATTATTTTAGCAACTTACATTGATTTTCCTGAATTGTGAAAAATAAGATCGATAGAAGGATGGAAGTCCCAGTAAGGAATTTTCAAGGTCTAGCAACCGGCAAGTGTCCCCATCTAGCATCACGTTGGAGGCATGAAGATGTCCATAAGGGAAGCCCTTGTCATGAAGAAACTTTAGTACCTATTAAAAAATAGGTAAAGGTTATTCAGATACAAATCAGGTTAAACTTTGTTTTTTAAGTCAATATATTTTGAAACAAAATCAAACAAATCAGTGGGGAGACTGCTGAAGAAAAATTCCACTTGCACCCAATTTTTTGGAAAAGAAAGTAAAGCTGAATGCTTTCCAGCTGTAGGCGGTAACGCTACACCAAACTCTCTCTTTTCCAAAGAACAGAGAAACATCCTGTGTCTGCTTAGACTTACTAACTTTGATGCCAAAAGGCTCTACTTTAAGCACTTTCTGATCCCAACAGGCCAGCTTTCTTCAGGACAAAGTCTTGATCCTCTTAAACAGACGAGCAAAGCTATCATATCAGTGCTTCCGCCAGTTATTCAGGAAAAAGAGTTGAGTTAAAAATATCTCTAGTTCAATTTCTCCTCAGAATATATTTTCCTGTTTATTAATAGAAACACACAACAAGCTCCCACAAAAAGGAGCAAAGTTTTCAGCTGCCATTTAAGTAAACAGTGGCTCACTCAGTCATAGAGATGCCAGGATACAGCCCTACAAAGACCTGGTAACTAGAGCAGTGCCAGCTCAGGGAGATCCACTAAGGACTGGAAGAAAATACTATACCTTCTCTTTTCAGTTGTTGCTTTATTAAAAATAGAATTATTTTTTAACTTAAAATGTACAAAATAATATTAGTGGCTATATGTGCATAAAATTTATAGTGAAATATACATAGTATGGGGTGGTTATGCTTAAATTGATTATTACTAATAAGGCCACACAATCCCAGAAGCTTGGAGAATACTGACAGAGGGTGATGTGGGAAAGGCTTTTCACTGCTGGTTACTATTCTGTAATAGAGACACCTGGGTATGTATATGACATAACAAAATAAAAAATCTTGACATAGAGATAAAGATCAAGCAAAGATAAAATAAAAGTTGATACCCTCACAGTAAAGTTCTTAAACTCAGATACTATATTACAATAGTTAAAGCTTTTGGAATTTTGAAAATTTAAATTACTGTTAACCTTAATCTCAAGCATTTGCTTGTTGGGGTACAATATGACAATGCCATCAGTTTAAGTAATCAGACAACTTAAGCAATTTTGGATACTGCCTGAGAACTTTTCCAAAAGCATAATGTGATTTTGGATGATATTCCAATGTAACTTAGACAAAAGTACTTCTTACCTCTAATATTTGTCGGCCGTATGTTTTTATTTGCTGGAGTTCAAGGCCCTGAATCTTCTTAGGGTTACAGTACTTCTTTAAAAACGGGTCTTTTGGTTTTGCCTTTGGAAAAAAGAGGCAAGAATTTATAAAGGCTGGAGTGCCAGAGATGGCCACCCTGCAGAATATGGATTTTTTTTTTGAGACAGAGCCTCAAGCTGTCCCCCTGGGTAGAGTGCTGTGGTATCACAGCTCACAGCAACCTCCAACTCCTAGGCTCAAGTGATTCTCCTGCCTCTGCCTCCCAAGTAGCTGGGACCACAGGAGCCCACCACAATGCCCGGCTATTTTTTGGTTGCAGCCGTCATTGTTGTTTGGCGGGCCTAGGCTAGATTCAAACCCACAAGTTCAGGTGTATGTGGCTGGAGCCACAGGCACCAAGCCAGAATATGGATTTTTAAAATACAACAGTTTATGTAGTTGATAGAAAGAGGCTGACCTGGGTTCCATCCCTTCTCTAGCCAAAGAAGATGTGCCTATTTTTGGCCTTAACAGACCCCAAAGTCTTGCATAGCACTAGAATTCTTCAGTGTTGCTTTCTTCAGGGCAAGATACAAACTTTAAAATTGACCTAAGATGTAATCCTAGCTAGCACTCTGAGAGGCCGAGACAGGTGGATAGCTCGTGCTCACTGGTTCAAGACCAGCCTGAGCAAAAAGTGAGATACCATCTCTACTAAAAACAGAAAAATTGAGATAAGAGGATCACTTGAGCCCAAGAGTTGGAGGTTGCTGTGAGCTATTATGCTACGGCACTCTACCCAGGGTGACAGCTTGTACTCTGTCTCAAAAAAACTAAATGAAATTTTAAAAAAATAAGGGGGTGCCTGTGGCTCAAAGGGGTAGGGCGCTGACCCTGTATGCCGGAGGTGGTGGGTTCAAGCCCAGCCCCGGCCAAAAACTGCAAAAAAAAAAAAAAAAAAAAAACAATTTTTTAAAAAAAATAAATAAAATAAAATAAAATTGACTTAAGAGAGCAACCTACAATGTAATGAACATGCTTGTTACATGTTTGTTAAATGTTCGGCCTTCCCTCGTGTGGGAAAAGGAATACTCTATTTAACCAAACTGGGTAGTTTTTATTGTTAGAACAAAAATAAGTTCCAAATGAAATCAAAATTAAAATAAAATCCTCAGGGCATCTGTAACCTTAGGAATTAAGCATTAATAATGGGTCCTAAAGGGACTTGAGGACTTCTTTAAGACCATGAACTTGTATCACAAGTACCTTATAGATCAGATCCTTCAAAGTTCCTTTTTCGTTAAACGTCCTAATTAACAATGCTGAAGATTCATTAGCTGTGGCAAAGGTAACTCGATAGATGTAAGGGTGCTGCCAAAACAAAAAAGAAATTCACATTGAGTTGCATTAGGATCTAGATCTTTTTAGATCCAGGATCTAGTTATGTAGAGTCAAGTGTAACCCTTCAGTTGCATACAAATGTGGTGCTGTTCCCTGAATACATGGCATTTTCAATTTATTTAGTGATCAAATAGTTGTTCCTTCTTCAGATGGAGGAAGGGGCATCAACTGTAGTGACAAAAGGAAGTGGGTAACGGACATGGTGAGCTCTACCTGTGAAGTGTCTGCTTTGGTGTGTGCACTCTCATAGTAAAGTAGAAGTGTGGAAGAGAGAAATAGCATGGATTTTTAGAATAATAGTTTTAATATTCAGCCCCTTTAAATTGATAAGGAATATAGCCAAATCTCAGAACAGCAAAGTGGAGTTTAGGATAAATGTGTCTTTGGTCACAGCTTTGCCTAACATTCCACACTGCTATTTGAGTGCCAAGCTAGGAAGCATGACAGCCAGAAAACAAGCAAAAGTAGCATCTTCTGGCATCTCAGCCCTTTTCCAGAGCAGCTGGCATGAATCTTTCTGTCCTACAAAAGTCTGCAATATGATGATTCACAGTGTCCTTCTCAGATGAGGACACTGGCAGATTACTTAATCACTAAAAGTGCTCTTATGACCTAGAGTTTTGATTACGTGAAACAAATTTGTTCCAGACAGGTATTTCAATGCCTATTGGCTCAAAGGAATTATATTGAAAATATGAACCTATGGGAGCTGAGCTATTAGGGATGGCATGGAGTGGGTTAGGGGATGGAAGGGTATACCCAGGAAAATAGAGTAATTGATCATGAAGTTTCTCCTGATCAACCTATCAAAAAAGTGGCTGTTTTTAACAGCTTTATTGAGATATAATTCACATATAATGACTATTTACCCATTTAAAGTATACAATTCAATGACTTTCATAGTTATGCAACCATCACACAATCTAATTATAGAACACTTTCAACACCCCCAAAAGAAACTCAATGAGTAAAATAAAGTACTTGAGTCTATACTGATGTAAATACAAAAAGAAGGGAAAAGAGTTCTTCTTTATGGTACAATGCCAATTAACAAATACAGCAGGAGGCTGGGCAAGGTGGATCACACCTGTTATCCTAGCACTCTGGGAGGCCAAGGTTGGAGGATCTTGAGGTCAGGAGTTCAAGACCAGCCTGTCTCTACAAAAAATATAAAAATTAGCCAAGCACTTGGTGTACAGATGGTGGCACACATCTGTACTCCCAGCTACTTGGGAGGCTTGAGACATGATGGTTGCTTGAGCCGAGGAGTTTGAGGCAGTTGACTTATGATCATACCACTTCACTATATAGCCAGACAATAGAACAACACTCCTCAAAAATAAACAAAATTAGAGAAAGATTGATAGAGTTAGAATATCACTTTGAATGCTAAAACTAGTAATTTTGATAAATAGGAGATTTATGTAGTCTCAAAATATCTCTCTATTCATTACTTATTAATTCTAGGTATTAATCTCAAGAAAATAATTAAAGATAGGTACAAATGTTTACCTTAATTTGTTCACAATGGCTTTTTTTGTCTTTTTGTTGCAGTTGTCTTTGTTGTTTTACCTGGCTCTGGCCGGTTTCGAACCTGCCAACCTTGGTGTATGTGGCCGAGGCCCTTACCTACTGAGCTATGGGTGCCGCCAGGCTTTTTGTCTTTTCTTATAGGTTGAGGGTCATCCAAATATCCAGTAGAAAATTAGTTAAATAAACTAAGGTACAGCCAATCATAATTTTTTTTCTTTTTCTTTCTTTTTTTTTTTTTTTTAGTAGGGGACAAGGTCTCACTCTGTCACCTAGGATAGAGTGAAATGGCATCATCATAGCTCTCTACAACTTCAGACTCCTGGATTCAAGTGATTCTCCTGCCTCAGACTCTAAAGGAGCTAGGAGTACACATGTGTGCCACCATGCTTGACTAATTTTTCTATTTTCTGTAGAGACAGCGTCTTACTATGTTGCGCTGGTCTTGAACTACTCTCCTTAAGCAATCCCCTCAGTGTGAGACGCTGTGCTCAGCAGGGCCAATGATAATTCTATTCAACCAGGAATAATGATATGAGACTATTTTTATTAACAACTAAAGATGCACATGGTACACCATTAATAAAAAAAATTAGGTTTCAAAACACTATATACATAATGTAATTTTAAAAAATCATATGAATTATAGAAAAGTAACAACTCAACATTTTGGTTCATACTTCTGATTGGCTGAGATTATAGGTAAGTTTTATTTTCTTATTTTTGTGTATCTATGTCTCCAACTTTTTACAATTAATACATACCACTTGTATGTACTATCTTTTTTTATTCATTTTCGATGGTTTTAATAGAGATAGAGTCTTAGTATGTTGCCCAAGTTGCTCTTGAACTCCTGGACTCAGGCAGTTTTCTTTCAGATTCCCAAGTAGCTGGGATTACAGATGCCTGCCACTGTACCTGGCTATACTATCTTTTTTTTTTTTTTTTTTTTGAGACAGAGCCTCAAGTTCTCACGCTGGGTAGACTGCTGTAGCATCACAGCTCACAACCACCTCCAATTCCTGGGCTCAAGCGATTCTCCTGCCTCTGCCTCCCAAGCAGCTGGGATTACAGGCACCTGCCACAATGCCCGGCTTTTGGTTGCAGCCATCATTGCTGTTTGGCAGGCCCGGGCTGGATTCAAACCTGCCAGCTCAGGGGTATGTGGCTGGCACCTTAGCTGCTTAAGCTACAGGCGCTGTGCCTATACTATCTTTTTTTATAAAGCATACCACTAAAATAAATTTAGCTGGGCATGGTGGCTTATACTTATAATCCTAGTGCTTTGGGAGGCCAAGGAAGGAGGGTCAGTTGAGGCCAGAAGTTTGAGACCAGCCTGGGCAACACAGTGAGACTCTGTCTCCACAAAAAACTTAAAAATTAGCTGGGTATGGTAGTGTATGCCTGTAGTCCTAG
This sequence comes from Galagoides demidoff, assembly GCA_963574575.1. Classification (NCBI taxonomy): domain Eukaryota; kingdom Metazoa; phylum Chordata; class Mammalia; order Primates; family Galagidae; genus Galagoides; species Galagoides demidoff. The sequence continues at coordinate 5,241 of CAUYQV010160041.1, read as the reverse complement.
CTGTCTGTCAGGCTGAAGAAGGAGGGTTGGCTAAGCCCAGGTGTTCAAAGTTATAGTGAGCTATGATTACACCACTACACTCCAGTTTGGGCAAAAGAGCTAGATCCTGTCTCTTAAGAAAAAAAAAAAAGAAAGGAAATTTAGAACTGAGTGCTGACATCCTGAGTCATGTGCCCAATCAAACAGCATTTTTTTTTTGGCTATATGTTAATTTTTCACACATTACACTTCATTAAAAGCTTGGTTTTGCTAGGTTGACAACACACTATTTCTTCAAAGATGAACTTGACAACCCAAGTCTATCTTCAAAAACGAACTTGCCAACCCCAGTGGACAAGTCAGCACAATTGTGCTCAGTCTATGAATACCTCATTCTGTGGATCTATATGCTCATGCAGATATCAAGGTAAAGAACACCAACACAAATTCAATTTCCTGGCCAGATTAGCCCTTTTGAAATACAAGGGCTGCTCAGAAAGTATCTAGTCATTGTCAATACTATTTTTCATAATGCATGGCTGGATACTTCCCACACAGCCCTCATATATCAATGTGGTTTTTCCGGGCGGCGCTGTGGCTCAGCGAGTCAGGCGCCGGCTCCATATACGGAGGGTGGCGGGTTCAAACCCAGCCCCGGCCAAACTGCAACCAAAAAATAGCCGGGTGTCATGGCGGGCACCTGTAGTCCCAGCTACTCAGGAGGCTGAGGCAAGAGAATCGCCTAAGCCCAGAGGTTGCTGTGAGCTTTGACTTCATGGCACTCTAATAAGGGCAACAAAGTGAGACTCTGTCTCTTAAAAAAAAAAAAATGTGGTTTTTCCCACTGAGGGCCTGTATTAGAATTGTGTATTAGCATAAATAATGCCATGTACTCATAAAGGTCAACTAATTAGCTTGTGAGAGTAGTAACTCAGACAACAAAATGGCTATTTTGCCTTTCTCATTTGGCTTATCTAAACCTTTACAGTTCTGTTTCCTCAGGCTAGAAAAATATCTTTCAATTCCATTGATATTAATACTCTTATCAAGAACAAGAGGCCTGGGCCCAGGGCTGTTGGTTCATGCCTATAATCCCAGCACCCTGGGAGGTCTAGGTGGGTGGATCACCTGAGCTAGAGCTAGAGTGAGACCCAATCTCCAAAAACAGCCAGCCATTGAAGTGGGACCTATAGTTCCATCTACTCTGGAGGCTGAGGCAAGAAAATTGCTTAAACCCAAGAGTCTGAAGTTGCTGTGAGCTATGACATCACAGCACTCTACTGGAGCGACACAAGTAAGACTGTCTCAAAAAACAAACAAACAAAAACAAAAAAGAACAAGAGGCTTGGAGAAATGGCTGCTTTCCTACTTTGATATTTGCTTAAAATACAAAGGCTATATTTAAATTACCACGTTTCATGGACATCACAGATGTCATGAATACATTTCAAATGGCCTATCATCTATGGGAGAAGACCAACACAACTTCAGTCTGAACTGACACCCGCTGTACCTCTCTATTCTCTCAAACCTACATGGTTATTTCCAGCTCTTCTGTCCATGTTTACCCACAAAAAACACTGTTAGTCTGTGATCAGCACTGACAATAACAGAAGGACTTGTACTCACCAAACAGGAAGGAAGAAATTTGATTAGACACTGAAAATCTTTATCTGACAAGTACTTGTCTGGGCCAAGGTCAGCCTGAAAACAAGGGAGGAAACATCAGGGTACTGCCTTGGTCATCAAAAGGAAAATCCCTTATGACTTTTCTTTTCTTTTATTGATCAAAATAAATGACTATAAACCAAATATGAAAACCACACTAAGTCTTGCTGCCTCAAGGCCTTTCTGGAGAGGTAGTATACAAAAATACCAGGACTTAAATGTAATTCTACCTAATTCCACTAACCAAATATATCCCTAAAACTTCCAAATTGAAGAGATAAAATAATGCCCCGTATTTTTACTTTTTGGAGATAAACTCCAAAAGTGTGAATGCTAAAGAGATTCTAGGATCTATTTTATTTTTTTTCCGAATGTTTACTAGTTGAACAAATACCTTTAAATCATCACTTAAGAGCACAGTACAGTTTTGTAATTCTCCTGTCAAATCTGCTTTCATTTACCTACTTACAGCCCTTGAGCCCATGAAATGAAACTGAAGCAAACAAATAAAAACTAGCTTACCCAGCTTAACACTAGCCATTCCTTTGGCTGATTTTTAATCTTCATCAAAAAATATTTCTTCCTTATCCTCCAACCTGCCATAAAAGCAGAAATATGTTAATAGCTGCATATTTTTTGCAATAATTGATACGTTTCACTGATGAAGTAAATAAAAATTACTAGCAATATTATCCACAGCTACGTAGGCACCAATAAAAGAGCCATTTGATAATGTTGGCATAGGGAAGGTTATACTAAGAAAACCAGTAAATGAAGAAATTACCATATGCATGGAAATAGTAGGAAAATGGCATTTCACTTTAGATTTAGTAAAAAAGATAAATGAGGAAACTAATGGTGGTTTTGAAAACTACTATGATCCAAATCCCCTGATGGGGCTTTAACCAAGATTCATTAAGTATTAGAAGTTACAGACTGTATCTTCAAGCAACAGGGAGGCAAAAAGAAAAAGAAGTCACCTGCATTTAAGAGCGTTCTTGGGAAACGTATCAGAAAGCATGACTAAGAATCCAGCTCTGTGATCTGTTTTTTTTAACAGAATGAGCATGCCAGTTTCTCACCTATGTCTTTCAATGGTTCTACCACCTCCCACTTTGGTTCTGATCGGAAGAACATGGAAACCTGTTGTAAGGCAATCTCTGAAACGACATTTTAGAAACTCATTAGTCAAACACATTAGGAAAGAACCATATGCTTAAGATATTATTCTTGTAAATGAAATCCTGATAGTCTATAACCTTCTTAAAAAACTTAATTACAAAAAAAAAGGGCACAGACAAAAAGCAAAAGTAATATGGGATTCTAGATTGGATCTTGGACCAGAAAAAAGCACATTAGTAGAAAAATTGGTAAAAATCTGAACATAGCCTTTAGTTAATAGTAACATGTTAATATTAACTTCTTGGTTTTGATAAATGTACCATGGTTATACAAGAGGTTAACATTAGGGGAAATTAAGATGAAAAATATAGGGAAATTCTGTACTATCATTTCAACTTCTAAGTAAATCTAAAATTATTCCAAAATTAAAATATATTTTAAAACTCATAATTATTAATGAAGTGAAAAATATTTTTCAATTTAGAAAATCTAAAATATGTAAACTAACTAATTTAAGCCAAGAATTCAATATACGGACCATACTAAAGAGCTCAGCATTTAATATTGCTCCAAGTTACATTTATCCTATCTTTACTCTTTGTGGAATTATAGCTTTCACCAACAAAAAAGTGATTAGTCTTAAATATATATTAACAATAAAAGTCAGAGTACAGCAACAACATAGCTCTATTGTGGGAAGTCAATGAGTACCTATTTACTAAGAAAAAAAAATCCATCCTTTTTGTGTTGGTTTATTATGAAAACTTTCCCCCTTTTAAGGCACCAATGAGAAGAGGAAGTTCTTTAACGGTTCGCTGTACTAAGAAATTATCAGAATAACTGTACTTTTACATTTCCTGTAAAAAGCAACATCTGTAATTTGCCACTTCCCCTCAACACAGTGAGTAAATGAAGCCACTCCAGATCCTTGAAAGCAAACAGCAATCTTCCAGAGGCACTGTGGAATTTAACTTCTGCCTGGCATTAATTACATTCCAGGCAGACAAGTGAGGCATAAAGATTCGGTAGAAAAGTTCTCCATATGTCAAAATGACCTTGTTTGGAATTACCATACCAAGAGCTTGGCAAACAGTATCATTCTGATATATTTTATAGTACATTTTGAGTTAAGAGATTCGAGAAAGAAAACAATTTATTAGCTATTTGTTTACAGGCTGAATATGTAAAGTGTCATCAGTATCTGCTCAGAAGAAAACATGTGATGACCAAATATAAACTGGCTCCATTCACTTTTGTTCTAATTACCCCAACATGTGACAAACCATTTGGAGAGACTTGGGTGTAGCAGAAACATGTAAATTTTCCCTATCAACACTAGGAACTCTGTACCTCCACTATAATTAGTGTCAATATAAAGTGTTTTTAACATTTCCCAAATAACTTCAACATAAACTTAAAAGGAAATTAAGTGAAAATTATATTGATTTTGAGAAAAACTATGCAAAATAATTTTCTAATGTATACAATGTCATTCCAAGAGACTACAAGGACAATTGCTCAAAACTAACAGTGACTCACAAAATAATTATTCAGGAATATTTATTGTATGCTACTATGAGCCATACCTTGTTTTAGGAATGAAGAAAACAGCTGTGAACAAATGGAACTTGCTAAATTTGTTACTGATAAATAAAGGCCTGCGAAATAGCCTTTTTTTCTTTATTTTCTTTCCTTCGAACTATGATTTATTGTCAAATAAAATGTCTGACTACTTTGCTCTCAATATTAACCTCCTCCCTCTCCAAACTCAGGCAATACATTTCAATCCTAAACATCCACCCTTCTGTTTAGAAGGCTTTACTGGCTCCCCACTTCCTTACCCAATCAAGACTAAGCTTCTAAACCTAGGGCTCAACCTACTCTGGCTTTAACCTGCCTTTCTGGTTCTATCTTCTGTACTGTGTGGGGCCTATCTCAACACAGATTTGCCTACTATGGCCCCTAAAGACTGGCCTGCCCCTAGTTTTTTGGCATTTTCCATCTGACCCACCTCTTCTTCAAGGTTCAGCCCAGATTTGCTGCTCCCACAGCTAGGACTCCCTCTACCCCTCTCTCTCCTCTGTATATTCCCAGGGCTATGCCTGTCTCTCCCTAATGTGATTGCCCACTATATGTCCTGTAATAGGGCTACTCTCTTCCACTAGACTGTAAACTCTGGCTGGAAGGATACATCTTAATCTAAGGAAAGCCCAAAGTCATATGAAAATACTTCTTTCTCTTCTCGTGCTGCTGTGCCCGGAGCATTGGCCCCTGCCTTGTGACCTGGCTAACTCTGACTCAGCACTCAGATTTCTGTGCAGGTATTACTTCTTTTTTTTTTTTTTTTTTTTTTGAGATAGAGCCTCAAGCTATCCCCCTGGGTAGAGTGCCATGGCATCACAGCTCATAGCAACCTCCAACTCCTGGGCTCAAGCGAGTCTCCTGCCTCCGCCTCCCAAGTAGCTGGGACCA
>CAUYQV010160036.1:0-22267 GCA_963574575.1 Galagoides demidoff | reverse complement strand
GCCTGTGGCTCAATCGGCTAAGGCACCAGCCACGTACACCTAAGGTGGCGGGTTTGAATCCCCAGCCTGGGCCCACCAAACAACAATGATGGCTGCAACTAAAAAATGGCTGGGTGTTGTGGTGGTGCCTGTGGTCCCAGCTCCTTTGGATGTGGAGGCAGGAGACTCGTTTGAGCCCAGGAGTTGGAGGTTGCTATGAGCTGTGATGCCATGGCACTCTACCCAGGGAGATAGCTTGAGGCTCCATCTCAAAAAAAAAAAAAAAAAAGCCATTTTATGTGTGAAATATAATTTAACAAATTCTTGTGAAAATTTTCATGACCTTTTAAACAATGGCAGCAATCTACTAAAAAAATTCACTCAAATGAGAAATATGTCAAAGAATAAAATAACACACATAATTTTTAATGTATTATATCTGTAAATTTGACTTATGTTGAAATTAAAAAAAATTACAATACTATTTTTGCATTTTTTGAAAATTTTTGTTGCTCCATATAGAACAAATTTTTAATTAAGACCCCACCCATCAATGGTGCCCCACGTTACCAATGTTAAAATCTGTTCACCTCAAAATTGGGCCCTCTCTCACTGTCTCTGTAGGCAAGGGGAGAAGGGTGGACTGGAAATTCAAAATGTCAGTGAAAACCTTTGTTCGTTTTTTCTGCCTGGTAAGAGAGTGTTTAGAATCTCATCAGCATTCGTCTAGGGGAGTAGACCTCCCTTCCTGTAGCTCTCACACGTGGGGTGAAATAAGAGGTCCTCAGTTCACCGCTCTCCTGTAGGAAAGTTACAGGAGCTGATAAAGAGAAAACTAAGAGAAATACACAACTTTCTTGGGGGAGGGGATGGACATTTTTCCTTTAGGATGTATTATGTACCTGTAGATTCCTTTCTTGGAATCTCAACTTCCCTCAGTAGAGGTGTCCTGCAGATATCACTCTTCTCTCTTGGCTCCCAATCTTCAACTTGATTGAGTATTTTCTGAACATTATCCTTCCCTCTGGATGGGAGCTTCTGTCAGAGGCTGGCGCCTGTCAGCCATCTTGCCCCTCCCCCTGCTCCACAATTTTTAAGCAAACCCTAACAGATATGAATGATTTGATATCTTTCACCATTACAATAACTGGAGATTTTAACATCCCTTTGGGCATTCTAGATAGATCTTCCAAGAAGAAACTAAACAAATAAATAATGTACTTAAACTTGACCCCAGAACAAATGGATTTAAGAGACATCTACAGAACATTTCATCCTAACAAAACTGAATATACATTCTTCTCATTATCACATGGATCATCCTCTAAAATTGATCACATCTTAGGTCACAAGGTTAACCTCAGGAAATTTAGAAAATAGAAATTATTCCTTATATCTTCTTGGACCATCATGGAATAAAATTTGAACTCAACAGCAACGGTAATCTTTATACTCAAAGTAAGCCATTGAAACTACACAACCTTATTCTGAATGAAAGCAGGGTCAAAGATGAGATTAAGATGGAAATCACCAAATTTTTGAAAAAAAATGATAATGAAGACACTGTTTATCAAAACCTGTGGGAAACTGCAAAGACAGTCCTAAGAGGGAAATTAACAGCTTTGAAGCCTTTATCAAGAAAAGCAAAAGAGAAGAAGTCAACAACCCAGTGTGTCATCTCAAGCAACTGGAAAAAAAAGTATATTCCAACCCCAATCCCAGCAGAAGAAAGGAAATAACCAAAATTAGAGAAGAAAGAAATGAAATTGAAAACAAAAGAATCATTCAGAAGATCACAAAATAAAAAGTTGTTTTTTTGAAAAACTTTAAAAAAATGATAAATATTGGCTAGCCTAACCAGAAACTGAAAAGGAAAATCTCTAATTTCATTAACCAGAAACAATAAAGGAGAAATAACAACAGAAACCATGAAAATTAAAAAAAATCCTCAATGATTACTGCAAAAAACTCTATTCTCAGAAATATGTGAAATCTTGAGGAAATGGGCCAATACCTGAAAGCATACTACCTCCCTAAACTCAGCCAGTCAGAATTAGAAATTTTGAATAGAGCTATGTCTAGCACTGAAATAGCATCAACTATAAGAAATCTCTCAAAGCATACAAAACATGCAAATAGAGTAAACAGTTCCCAATGTATTCTATGACACAAATATCACCCTGATTCCCAAACCAGGAAAGGATCCAAGAAAGAAAGAATATGATAGTCAACGCCTTTAATGAGTATTGATGAAAAAATATTCAACAAGATCCTAGGAAACAGAATTCAACAACACATCAAAAAAATTATGCACCATGATTGAGATGGTTTTGTCTCAGGGTTACAAGATTGGTTCAATATACATAAATATATAAATATAATATATCACATAAATAAAATTAAAAAACCCATATGATTCTCTCAATTGATAGAGAGAAAACATTTGATAATACCCAGTATTCTTTCATGATTAGAGCACTTAAGAAAATAGGCTTAGAGAGGTCATTTCTTAAACTGATTGAGGTCATCTAGAGCAAACTTACAACCAATACCATATTGAAAGTAATAAAATTGAAAACAAATTTCACCCAGATCTGTAACTAGACAAGAATGCCCATTTTCTTCACTACTATTCAGCATAGTAATGGAAGTCTTAGCCATCACAATCAGGGAAGATTAGGCAATCAAGCGTATGCAAATGGGGTCAGAGGAGATCAAATTCTCACTCTTTATGGATGATGTGATCTTACACCTGGAAAACCCCAGGCACTAAACTACAACACTCTTAGAAATGATCAGGAATACAGCAGTGTGTCAGGATACAAAATCAATACTTGAGAATCAGTAGCTTTTATATATACCAACAATAATCAAGTGGAAAATATAGTCAAGGACTCTATTTCTTTTACAGTAGTCCTGAAGAAGATGAAATATGTGGAAATATACCTAACAAAGGACGTGAATGATATTTATAAAAAGAATTATGAAACTCTGAGAAAAAAATAGCAGAAGATGTTAACAAATGGAAAAACATACCATGCTCATGCATGGGAAAAATCAATGTTGTTAAATTATCCACACTACCCAAAGCAATCTACAGATTTAATGCAGTCCATACTAAAATACCACTGTCATACTTTAAAGTTAGGGGGAAAAAAGTACTTTGTTTTATAAGGAATCAGCCAATGCATTGATGTCCAATACAATACTTAGAAATGTGAACATTTTAGGAGGTATCATGTTTCCAGAGTTCAGGCTACATTATAACTCTATAATGATAAAAACAGCATGGTACTAGCACAAAAATAGAGAGGTGGATATAGGGAACAGAATAGAGAACCAAGAGGTGCATCTAGCCACTTATTGTCATTTGGTATTTGATAAGCTTATCAAAAACATTCATTGGGGGAAATGTTGGGTCCCCACTTCAGTGCTACTTGTCAGGGCCCTGGCTTATCTGTTGTCCAGACATGGGCCACTGTGCTACCTCGCTTGCAATCAATTACCTTTAGGTGTCTGAGGGTGATTCACTTTAGCAGAAGGGAGAGAGAGAGAACGTCTTCAAGGGAGAAAAATAGTCTTAGTAGGAAAGTGAATCTTAGCAATTTTCTTAGACAGGTCCGGGGTAGGGGCCATCTGAGCAGGAAAAGTGAACGAGTAAGTGAATGGGTCCGTGAAAGAATGAGCACTCCCTGACTGCATTCTCCTGCAGCTTCTTAAAGACATTATCCTGTGGCTACTTACACCATACGTGTAGTGACTGACAATCACGGATACTCTCATCTTGCGAGCACTAGTGTTTGGAGAGCCAAATCCCTATCCTATCCCCTCATCACCAAGGTGTTACATTACCAAACTGGTACGGGTGTTTCTTATAACCCACCCAAGAAGCTGTATGGTTATCTACTACATATTCCCACTTTTTGTGTACTGACAAGATAATTTCTACTATGTCAAGGGCAGTTCTTGTTGTTCAGCCCTTTTTTCTTGCTAGCAAAGGAATAAAGAATATAAGGTGGTTTTCAAAGTTTAAAGTTCAGAATTCCAGATAGGGGCTCTTTCAGTTGTGGAGCACTGTATCCAAACTCAAACTTCCCAGCTGCTGCTAGAGAAATGATAGTAATGCTAATGTCAATTACTTTAAAGGTCTTTCAAACTGAGAGAATCTTTGGCTGAGATAATTTACAAAATAAAGATCCCACTTAAACGTGAAGCTTTTCCTTTGCTATATGAATTGTAACTAATGGATGAACGAAGTCCCACATTTCCTTGCAGTTTTTGCAAGCAAGGATTTTACTCCCAATTTTCTAGAGGCCTTGCTTTTTGTGGTCCTTGGTAGCAAAGACCCCCACTGCTTTAAACAAAGGCACTGCTCGCTTGCATGAAGCTTTTCCTTTGCTCTTTACAAGGGAGGATCTTACTCCCACTTTTCCAGAGGCCCTACTTTACATGGTCCTCGGTAGCTATAATCCTACTGCTAACAGAGGTCCTGCTTTTCCAGAGGCTGTGCTTTTCATGGTCCTTGGCAGCAAAGTTCCCCTTGCTTTCACGTCCTTTTTCTGCTTCTGTATTTAGTAGCTGTTGAGCAAGATACCACCTTTTGCTACTTTTGCCTTTAGCAGCTGGTGAACAAAGACATTGATTTTCTTGTAGCATTTTTCCCTTGCTGTTTCAATCCAGATCTTATTTCCAATGGAGTTTCTAATTCACCCAAAGGCCCCTTTTCCCACGTGGGGTTTTCTCTTGGAACTCCCTATGCAGTGTCAAAAGTGAGCTCGTCACTTTTGCTATCACCCAAAGGATTCAGGCTTCAGTGTGGTACTACAGTGGCAAGAAACAGACTTGACTCTACCTTTGTTACTCCCTCTTGCTATATTCTGAAGGTTCACTATCACCCGAATGATTTTTTTCCTTGGTCTCAAGTCCAGGCTCTCAGGCTGGATACAACATAACTCATACATGCCAACAAGAGAGGGGCCAGCCTTTCAGCCCATGATAGCCAAATATCATAAGAAAGAATTTAGTTTAAGAAATAATTCTGTTTATTTATTTTTCCTCTATTGTCATTTAGTGGTTTAATTTAATTTCCCCAAACTCTTTGGGGCACCTCAGGTCTGACACACTTGTGGACAGGATCCTCCCATGACACGGAATTGAATGAATTATATTGGTTTTCCCAAGAATATTTTTAAATAAGAGTGTAAGAAAGAATTTAAGAAAAAAATTATCTATTTTTCTCCATTGTCATTTATTGGTCTGGTTTAATTTCCCTACACTCTCTGGGGTACCGCAGGTCTGACCCACTGTGGGCAGGATCCTCCCATGGCATAGAATTGGAAGAATATTGTTTTTCCAAAGAACAATTTGAAATCAAGTTGTTCAAGAACCTGTGTTGTTTTAACTTCTTTCATTCTTATTGAATTGAGAGCGGCAGTCCTTTGCCTTGGGGCATACACCTGGAAGTTTATGGTTTCTTTGGGGGATTTTTTTAACTGATATTCTAACTGCTTAATCTGAGTTGCCATGATGATATAGCATTTATTGGCTTCAACTGTAAGATTATTAATCAGGTCTTCTAACTGTTTCATCTGATCTTTTAGCTGTTCAATCTGATCTTTTAACTGTTGTATCTCAATTGACATATTTTTTTTCTTATACCTTTTCCTTTCTACTTTTCTTTTGCCTTTTACAGACCTTTCCTTCCAAATCTGCCTTAAAGGGACAGGGGGCATTGATTGTTCCAAAGCTACTTCCTGCTGAGAATGAACGTTGATATAGAGGAAGGCAGTTAAAAATTCTTTTTCCTAAATGATGAGATGAGCTCTTACAACTTATTCCCAAACTTCTTTTCTCTTTTTCTTTTTACTTTATGTATTTCTTCCTTCCCTTGCTATTTTTATCTGCTATAGGTTTTTTTTTTTTTCACCTGTAAGTTTAAAGACTTTTGTTTCCTAAGGGTTTTTCTTACTCTGGAGGTTTATCTTTTCTCTTTTTCTTTTGTTTCTGAAAGCTTTTGTCTGCTTTTTCCCAGAGGGCTTACTGAGACATTGTTCCAAGCTACTCCACAGAAGAGATGATTAGAATTTGGAAAGAGAAAGCTCAGGAGAAAAGGGAAGAAACTAAATGAAGAAGGCCTTTTGTTGGCTGTCTTTTTCTTATATATTTGTTTTCCCTCTTTATCTATATATTTCTCCTTTCTTTTTTTATCTTGTTTGCTAAAAGCTTATTTCCCTTTTTGCCTGAGTCCTTTATCTTGCTGACTGTGCCATTTGCCAGTGACTTCCACTATCCCATCCTTATTGCCACTTGTTGGGTTTCAACTAGGGTACTATTTTTCAGGGCCCACAACTGGCCAGGTTTCTGGCTTCAGCTTATCTATCATCTGGACATGGACTACTGTGATACCTTGCTAATAAATAATTGCCCTTAGGTGTCTGAGGACTATTTACTTTAGCAGAAGGGAGAGAGAGAGAAGTATTCTTCAAGGGAAAGAAACGGTTTTAGTAGGAAAGTGAATCTTGGCAGTATTTGTAGACAGGCCCCAGGCAGGGGCTATCTGAGCAGGAGAAGTGAAAGAGTCAAAGAGTGGGTCTGTGAAAGAGTGAGCACGTCCTGACTGCCTTCTCCTGTAGCTTCCTAAAGATGTGATCCCATGGCTACTTACACTATAGGTGCAGTGATTGCCAAGCATCTTGCAATGATGTTCTTATTTTGCAAGCTCTAGTGTTAGGGGAGCCAAATCCATTCCCTATGCCCTTATCCCCAAGGTGTTACATTACCGAGATGTTATGGGTATTTCTTATAAATCTCACTTCTTCCCATGAAGCAATATGGTGTTCTGCCCCAGGGAAAGATTATCTATTTAACAAATTGTGCTGGGTAAACTGCCTGTCAACCTATAGAAGACTTAAACTAAACCCTCATCTTTCACCATTAACAAAAATTGATTCTTGCTAGATAAAATATTTAAACATAAGACATGAAACTATAAACATACTAGAACAGAGTGCAGGGAAAACGCTTGAAGAAATTGACATGGGAGAATATTTTAATAATGAGGAAATCCCGGACAATTGAGGCAACACCTAAAATATATTACTGGAATCTGATCAACCTAAAAAGCTTCTGCATGGCCAAGAGCACGGTAAATAAAACAATCAGACAGCTTCAGAATCAGAGAAGATATTTGTAGGTTATATTTCTGACAAAGATCTGATACTAGAATCTAGTGAGAACTCAAACTAATCAATAAGAAAATAACAAATAACCCCATTTCTTTGTGGGTAAGAGACTTGAACAGAAGCATCTCTGAAGAAGACAGGCATATGGCCTATAAACAAATGAAAAAATTCTCATAATCTTTAGCCATCAGGGAAATGCAAATCAAAACTACTTTGGGATATCATCTAACTCTAGTAATATTATTCCACATCACAAAACCCCCAAACTGCAGATGTTGTTGTGGATGTGGAGAGAAGGGAACACTTCTACATTGGTAGTAGGAATGCAAGCTAATCCATCCATTTTGGAAAGAAGTTTGGAGAACACTGAAGGAACTAAAAGTAGACCTGCCATTCAATCCTCAATTCCTATACCAGGTATATACCCAGATGATAAAAAATTATTTTACAACAAAGATATTTATACCACAATGTTTACTGTAGCCCATTTCATAATTTCCAAGTCATGCAAGCAGCCCAAGTGCCCATTGACCCATGAATGGTTTAAGATATTATGATATATGTATTCCATGGAATACTATGCAGCCATAAAAAGATGGAGAGTTTACATTTTTTATGTTTACCTGGATGGAGATGGAACATATTCTTCTTAGTAAGGTATCTCAAGAAAGGAAGAAAAAGTATCCAGTGTACGCAAAACTATTATAAAACCAAATTCGTCCAGATTCATACAAATGATGAAGCAAAACTATAGTTCAGAAAGAAGGAGAGAAGAAGAAGGAGATGGGAGGGGAGGCTGGGAGGAGGGACTGTATTTGGTGGGACTCCATCTAATGTGCATGCTACACAATGGTACACTTCAAAACTATTAAGAGTAAAGTTCATAAACACAACAAATAAATCAGTGAGGTGATGTTTATGTTAACAAGTTTGATATGAGCTTTCCCCATTGTATATCAAATCACGACATTGTACCCTGTAAATGCATTAATGTACAGTTATGATTTAATACAAAAAGTAAAATCATCAACTTGGAAAAAATAATGACAATATATATGGATACAGAATTGATGACATGAATATATTGTGATTTTTATAAATGTATAAATAAAATAGAATACCATAATAGAATAATTTTATATATATGGAATTCATAAATCAGGAAATATGAATGTTCAGCAAACTTATTTTCAAAATATTTAACCTCATTAGCTCCCAAATAAATAAAATGACTCAAAAATAGGATATTATTTTTGATAAATCATTTTTTAAAGTCAAAAAATAATTATATCAATACTTTTTATATGAAATATAAATTAACATAACCCTTTCTGTAGGGAAATTTGTAAAAATGTGTTAAAATAAAAAAGACTAGCATATTATCATCTTAAATTGCAATATAAGAGTTGTCCACAAATATAAGCACTGCCATAATTTCATGATGATTAGAAATGTTTAAATCTCTTATATTGGTAGTATAATTATAGAGATTTATTATCATAGTAGTGTGAAAAGGAAGGCTTTGGAATTTAGCAAGTATGAACTAGAATAAAAATCCTTTCCAGTTGTGAGCTCTGTGAATTTAACAAATCCCTCTGAAGTTAATTTCTTTAGGTTTAAGACAAAAATATAAATACCTACGTTGCATAATTAACAGAATTTGATTAGATGATAACTGGGTTTTACAGTGTCTACCTCCAAATGAAAAATTTATGTCCATCCATAACTTATGAATGTGACCTTATTAGGTAATAGGGTCCTTGCAGATGTAATCAATAGAAGATGAAGTTATGCTGTGTATGAGTGGGCCCTAAAGTTAATATGACTAGTATCTTCATAAGAAAAGGGAAATTTAGATGCAGATGCACAGAGGAGAAGGCCATGTAAAGACAGAGAGAGATTGGAGTAGTCTGTCTTAAAGCCAAAGAACATTAAAGGTTGTCAGCACCAACCAGAAGGTAGAAGAGGTGAGGGTGGATTCTTCTGTATAGTCTTTGGAGAGACTATGACCTCACCAACACTTTAGTTTCAGACATCTGACCTTCAGAACTGCAAGAGAATACATTTCTATTGCAGCCACTAAGTTTGTGCTGCTTTCTTAAGACAACACTAGAAAATTAATACACTGTCTAACACAGTACTTTGCAAAGTAAGAGCCTGTTAAGGGGAAATTATTGTGATTTACTAGTGATAAACTTCTTTATTATATATATGTATATACACATAATATATAATTTATTAGATAATATTATTATATTATATATTATGTATATATATATAAATATATATATATACTATTTTACTTTATATTTTATTCTCCCTATGATGTTAGTGACATTATTATTTTCAGTTTTCAAAAGAGCAGCTTTAGAACTAAAGAGGTTAAGTATTTTTCACAGTTCACAAATTTAAGATGTAACAGATATTTATTTCTTTTTTACTTTATTAAAAGTGCCAAGTCTTTGTTTTTAAGCATCACTTGACAATCTTGCTTTAAATGCCTCCCCAAAACTGACAGATAATTATGTGATATTTTCTGCAATGTTTCTTTTTTCATACCTTTACTAATATATATCACTCATATATATGTAATTATTTTTTTAAAAAGAGAGTTTTAAAAATAAAATTATTGGGTCATTGAATTTGCACATTGTCTTGGGGAGAATAGACATTTAAAAAATGTTGATTCTTCCCAGACAAGTGTATGGTGTGTTCTTCAATTTGTTATTGTTTTGCTATTTCTTTTCTTAGTGTTTCATGTTGTCTTTGTAAAGATCCTTCACCTCTTTTGTTAGATATATTCCTAGGTATTTCATTTTCACTGAACCTACTGTGAATGTAATTGTGTCTTTGATTTGCTTCTCATCTTGGCTGTTCTTGGCATATACAAAGACTACTAATTTTATACCCTGAGACATTACTCTACTTCCTGATCACTCCTAGGAGATTTGTTGTTGAATCTCTGGGGTATTTTATAAGATTATAAGAGCAAGAGGTTGATGTCCTCAGCCCTTTATTTGGATGCCATTTATATCCTTCTCTTGCCTAATTGCATTCACTAGACCTTCTGGCAGAGTGTTGAATAATAGTGGCAATAGTGGATAGACATTCTTGTCTGGTTTCATCTCTAAGTGGAAAAGCTTTCAGTTTTAACATATTCAGTATGATGTTAACTTAGAGTTTGTCCTAGATGTCTTTAATCAGCTTAAGAAATGTGCCACCTGTGCGTATTTCCTGGAAATAGCACTAGACATTAACAAATAAAAGAACATATCACGTTCTTGCCTGGGAAGAATAAATATTGTTAAAATATCTATTCCACCAAAAGCAATCTACAGAGTCAATGCAATATCCATTAAAATACCAACACAAAACTTTGAAGAACTGCAAAAAATAGTACAACTTTAACAATGGGAAAAATATTTTCAGGGTATGAATCTGACAAAAGGTTGATAACTAGAATCTACGAAGAGCTCAAATTAATCATCCAAAAAGAGAAAATCATTCCATATATCACTGGACAAAAGATATGAGTGGAACCTTATCTCGTGAAGACAGATGAATGGCTAACAAACATTAAAAAAAAATGGTCATTATCCCTGATCATCAGAGAAATGCAAATCAAAAACACTCTGAGATATCACCTTACTCCAGTGAGAATATCCCACATCACTAAGTATCTATGATGCAGATGATGACATGGATGTAGAGAAAACGGAACACTTTTACACTTTTGGTGGTACTGCAAACTAATGCAATTTTTATGGAAGGATGTATGGAGGTCTACTTGGCTCCATATTAGAATTGAGTACATTGGATTCTTTCTTCTCCATTCATGTGATGCTTTACTAAGATGAACGTGTTTCAATTTCATCCAGGTTAATACAAAAGTTCTAAAATCACCATCTATTTTAGTGGCTGTATAGTATTCCATAGTGTACATACACCACAGCTTGTTAATCCATTACTGGGTTGGTGGACCTTTAGGCTGTTTTCACAATTTGGTGATTGTTAATTGAACTGCAATAAAAGGTCTAGTGCAAATGTCCTTATGGTAAAAAGATTTTTTTTTCTTCTGGGTACATGCCCAGTAATGGAATTGCAGGATCAAATGGGAGGTCTAGCTTGAGTTCTTTGAGGATTCTCCATATTTCATTCCAAATAGATGTATTTGTTTGCAGTCCCACTAGCAGTGTAATCACACTGCTTTCTCTCCGCATCCATGCCAGCATCTGTAGCTTTGAGACTTTGTGATGTGGGCCATTCTCACTGTGGTTAGGTGATATTTCAGAGTAGTTTTGATTTGCATTTGTCTGATAATTAGTGATGATGAGCATTTTTTTTCATATGCCTATTAGCCATTCATCTGTCTTCTGTAGAGACTCTTCTATTCATTTGACTTGCTCACTTATATAAGGGATTGTTGGCTCTTTTTTTGTTGCTTAATTTGAGTTCCCTGTAGATTCTAGTTATCAAACTTTTGTCCTACTCATAATATGCATATATCTTTTCCTATTCTGATGGTTGTCTCTTTGCTTTGGTTGTGGTCTCCTTAGCTGTACTGATTAGAATTAATTTTTTTTAATTTATTGTTGGAGATTCATTGAGGGTATAAGAAACCAGGTTTCACTGAATTTGTTAGGTAAAGTCCCTCTTACAATCGTGTCTTGCCCCCAAAAGTTGTGTCACACACCAAGACCCCACCTCCCTTCCTCCTACCCTCTCTCTGCTAATCCCTTCCTCACTCCTCCTTCCTTCTTCCTCTCTCTGCTCTTTCCCTCCTCTGGTAATTAATTGTTCTTATCTCAAAATTGAGTACATAGGATTCATGCTTATCCATTCTTGTAATGCTTTACTAAGAATAATGTGTTCCACTTCCATCCATGTTAATACAAAAGCATAAAGTCTCCATTTTTTTTAATGGCTGAATAGTAATCCATGGCATATATATACCACAGCTTGTTAATACATTCCTGGGCTGGTGGGCATTTAGTCTGTTTCCACATTTTGACTATTGTAAATTGAGCTGCAACAAACAGTATAGTGCAAGTGTCCTTATGATAAAAGGATTTTTTTTCCTACTGGGTAGATGCCCAGTAATGAGACTTGATTTTTTTTTCTATTAAATCATAGCTATGTACATTAATGCAGTCATGGGATACAGTGTGCTGGTTTTATATACAATTTGAAATATTTTCAACAAACTGGTTAACGTAGCCTTCATGTCATTTTCTTAGTTATTGTGTTAAGACATTTATACTCTGCACTTAGAAAGATTCACATGTACTCTTGTAAGATGGACCATAGGTGTGCAACCATCAATCACCCTCAAACCACCCATTCTCCCTTCTCCCCTCCCCTCCCCTCTCTCTTCCCCATCCCCATATTCTTGGGCTAAAATTGGGCTATAATTTAGTATGAAAGCTATAAACTAGTTTCATACTAGGCCTGACTACATTGGATACTTTTACTTCCATTTTCAAGATACTTTGCTAAGAAGAATATGTTCCAGCTCCATCCATGTAAACATACAGGAGATAAAGTCTCCATCTTTCTTTAAGGCTGCATAACATTCCATGATATACATATACCACAATTTATTAATCCATTCGTGGATCAATGTGCAATTGAATGTCTTCCATGATTTAGCAATTATGAATTGAGCTGCAATAAACATTCTGGTACAAATATCTTTGTTGTAATGTGATATTTGGTATTCTGGATAAATACCTAGTAGAGTAATTACAGGATCAAATGGCAAGTCTATTTTTAGTTCTCTAAGTGTTCTCCAAAAATCTAACCAAAATGGAAGTATTAGCTTGCATTCCCACCAGCAGTGTAGAAGTGTTCCCCTTTCTCCACATCCATGCCAGCATCTCTGGTTTTGGGATTTTGCGATGTGGGAGAATCTTACTGGAGTTAGATGATATCTCAAAGTTGTTTTGATTTGTATTTCTCTGATTATTAATGATATTGAGAATTTTTTCATATGTCTGTAGGGCATGTGCCTGTCTTCTTCAGAGAAGTTTCTCTTCAAGTCCCTTGCCCACCCTGATATGGGATCACTTGTTCTTTTCTTGCTAATATGCTTGAGTTCTCTGTGGATTCTGCTTATTAAAACTTTGTCAGAGACAACCTGAAAATATCTTCTCCCATTCTGAGGGCTGTCTGCTTAATTTACTTACTGTGTTCTTGGCTGTGCAGAAGCTTTTTAGTTTGATGAGGTTCCAGTAGTGCATATTTGATGTTGCTTTGATTGCCTGAGGGGTCCTCAATAAATTTTTGCCCAGTCTGATTTCTTCAAGTGTTTTCTCTACACTTTCTTCTAATACTTTTATAGTTTCATGTCTTAAGTTTAAATCTTTAATCCAGTGAGAGTCTATTTTAGTTAATGGTGAAAGGTGTGGGTCCAGTTTCAAATTTCTACAGGTCGCCAGCAAGTTCACTCAGCACCATTTGTTAAACCAAGAATCTTTCTCCCTCTCAATGATTTTAACTGGCTTGTCAAAGATCAAATAACAGTAAGTAGCTGGGTTCATCTCATGTTTCTGTATTCTGTTCCATGCATCTACCTCTCTGTTTTTGTGCCAGTACTATGCTATTTTGATCATTATCAATTTATAGTATAGTCTGAGGTCTGGTAGCATCATTCCTCCTGCTTTTTTTTAATTTCTGGGTAATGTCTTGGCTATTTGAGATTTTTCTGATTCCATATAAAATGAAGTAATATTTTTTTGAGATCTTTAAAATATGATGGTGGGGCTTTAATAGGGATTGCATTAGAATTATATATTGCTTTGGGTAGTATGGATATTTTGACAATCTTGATTCTTCCCAGCCATGAGCATGGTATGTTTTTCCAAGTGTTAACATTTTCAGCTATTTATTTTCTTAGAGTTTCATAGTTCTCTTTATAGAGATCTTTCACATCCTTTGTTAGGTAAATTCCCAAATGTTTCACCTTCTTTGGCACTACTGTGAATGGAATAGTGTCCTTGACTGTTCTTTCAACTTGACTCTTGTTGGTATATATGAAGGCTACTAATTTGTGAGTTTTGATTTTGTAGCCTGAGACACTGCTATATTCCTTGATCACTTCTAAGAGTTTTTCAGTAGAATCCCTGGTATTTTCCAGATATACAATCATATCATCTGAGAAGAGTGAAAGTTTAATCTCTTCTGATCCTATGTGGATACCCTGGATCACCTTTTCTTCCCTAATTGCAATGGCTAAAACTTCTAGTACAATGTTAAAGAGTGGTAGAAACAGTGGGCAATCTTGCCTGGTTCCTGATCTGAATGGAAATGATTTCAATTTAACTCCATTCCATATGATATTGGCTGTGGGTTGGCTGTAGATGGTTTATTTATAGATACAACTGATGGTCTCTATCAGTTTAAGAAATGTCCCTTCTGTACTAATTTTCTTAAGTGTTTTGATCATGAAGGGATGTTGATTATTATCAAAAGCTTTTTCTGCATCAATTTAGAGAATCATATGGTCTCTGTTTTTAAATTTATTTATGTGATGAATTATATTTATAGATTTACATATGTTGAAGCAGTTAGGACCCTGGGATAAAACCTACTTGGTCATCGTGTATAATTTGTTTGATGTGTTGCTTGATTCTGTTTGTTAGGATTTTTTTGAATATTTTCATATCAATATTCATTAGTGATATTGGTCTATAATTTTCTTTTCTCGTTGGGTCTTTTCCTGGTTTGGGGATCAATGTAATATTTGCTTCATAGAATGTGTTGGGTAGTATTCCTTCTTTTTCTATATTTTGGAAAAAGTTGAGTAGTGTGGGTACTAGTTCCTCTTTAAAGGTTTGGTAGAATTCTGACGTGAAACCATCTGGTCCTTGGCTTTTCTTTTTAGGGATATTTGTATAGTTGATGGTATTTCAGAACTTTATATAGGCCTGTTCAACATTTCCACTTCCTTCTGGCTCACTATTGGAAGGTTGTGTGCTTCCAAGTAGTGGGCAATTTCCTTCAGATTTTCATATTTCTGAGAATAATATTTCTTGTAATATTCATGAAGAATTTTTTGAATTTCTAAGGGGTCTGTTGTTATTTCATCATTACCAATTCTGATTGATGAAATCAGAAATTTTACTCTTTTTTTCCTGATTAGGTTGGCCAAAGGTTTATCTGTTTTATTGACCTTTACAAAAAACCAATTTTTTGATTTATTGATCTGTTGTATAATCCTTTTGTTTTCAATTTCATTTAATACTGCTCTAATTTTGGTTATTTCTCTTCTTCTGCTGGATTTTGGATTGGAATGTTCTTCCTATTCCAGTTGTTTGAGATGTCCCATTAAGTTGTTAATTTCCTCACTTTCTGTTCTCTTGAGGAAGGCTTGCAGTGTTATGAATTTACCTCTTAAGACTACCTTAGAGGTATCCCAGAGATTCTGATAATTTGTGTCTTCATTATTGTTTTGTTGCAAAAGTTTGGTAATTTCCTTCTTAATCTTATCTCTGACCCACCTATCATTCAGGATAAGTTTATTTAGCTTCCATTTTTGTGTATGAGTCTGCAGATTTCTGTTTTCCTGAGTTCAACTTTTATTCCATGATGGTCCGAGAGGATGCAAAGAATAATTTCTATTTTTTTAAATTTTCTGAGATTTAAAAAAATTTTCTGAGTTTTTTTTTTAAATTTTCTAAGACTTGTGACCTTAGATGTGATTGATTTTAGAGTTTGTTCCATGGGATGATAAGAAAAATGTCTATTCAGTTTTTTTAGGATGAAATGTTCTATAGATGTCTGTTAAATCCAAATGTTGTATGGTTACATTTAAATCTAAAATTTATTTGTTCAGCTTCTTATTGGAGGATCTATCCAACACTGTCAAAGGAGTTTTGAAGTCTCTGACTATGATGGTGCTGGAAGAAATCAATTTGCTCATGCCTGGTAGAGTGTCTCTTATAAATTGAGGTGCATTCTGGTTGGCTGCATAAATATTAATAATTGAAATCTCATCATATTGAGTATTACCCTTAACAAATATAAAGTGACCATCCTTGTCCTTGCTTACTTTTGTTGGTTTAAAGCCTATTGTGTGAGCAAATAAAATTGCAACACCTGTTTTGTTCTGTTTTCCATTAACCTGGAATATAGATGACCATCCCTTCACCCTGAGTCTATATTTATCTTTTAAGGTAAGATGAGATTCTTGTATGCAGCAGATATCTGGCCCAAGTTTTTATATCCAGTCAGCCAACCTGTGCCTCTTTAGAGGACAATTTAAGCCATTCACATTGATTGAGACTATTGATAAGCCTGGTAAAATTTTGAGTATTGAGTTTTTCAAAAGTCCAGTAGTCATTTTTATTCCTTTCACCACTATGGAAGTTTGAATTTGATCAAAAGTTTCTGAGTTTACTTTTGTGGTGGAGGATTGCACTGGCCATTATGGAGGGTAGGTCTGAGAATTGCCTGGAGAACTGGTTTAGTTATGGCAAATTTCTCCAACATGTGAATGTCATTAAAGTATTTAATTTCTCCATCATAGATGAAACTCAGTTTAACTGAATACAGGATCCTGGGCTGAAAGTTATTTTATTTTAGGAGATTAAATGTTGATGACCACCTTCTTCTAGCCTGAAATGTTTCAGGAGAGAGTTCTGCAGTCATTCTAATATTCTTCCCTTGTAGGTTACGATTTTCTTACATCTGGCTGATTTTACAATTTTCTCTTTCATATTTACTTTAGTAAAGTTGATTATGATGTGCCTGGGGGATGTCTAATTTGGGTTGTTTCATGCTGGGGTTCTGAAACTGTCGGCTATCTGAATTTCAGAATCTCTTGGCATATCTGGAAAATTCTCTTGCATAAATTCATGAAGAAGAGCCTCTGTGTTTTGTGAAACCAGTTAAATGCTTTGAGGGATTCCTATAAGCCCAATATTAGTTTTCTTTGAATTATCCCAGAGCTCTTTGAGAGAATGATCCATTTTTGTTCTCCATTTGTCTTATCTTTGATCACTTGAGCAGGTTCAAAAGCTTTATCTTCAATGTCAGAGATCCTTTATTCTGCCTGCTCCATTCTGTTAGTGAGCTATTCTACTGTATTTTTCAGATCTTTGAGGGCTGCAAACTCTTGCCTCAATGTTTCAAAATCTTTGGTCATTTTATTTTTGAAATCGTTGAATTCTTGTAACATCTTTTGAATAATTTGAAATTATAATTTCCTCCTTTCCTCTATTCTGTTTATCTTATTTGCTATCCAGACTCTGAACTTGATTTCTGACATCTCAACCATCTGTTTATGGATGTGGTCTTCAGTTGCATCTGCCATGTCCTTCCTTGTGGGGGTTGATCTACTCTGGTTATTCATGTTACTAGAGTTTCTCTACTGATTCTGCCCATGCTTAATTTATACCATTTTTATTTTCTCCTAGAACTTTGCCAAGGACCCTTACAGTGCTATGGCCTGAGAAACTGGGGGCCTCCTTGTTTTACTGGGCCCAATTCGCTCTTTCTTGTTTTCAGCTATCTCTGTTCTACCCTAGTAATTCAGTTACTCTGGGTTGAAGTCTCAGCTGTGGAGAAATACCAGTAATGAAGTCACTCTGCCCCCCACAGACAACAATTGGAAAATGAAAATCACACCTTCCCACAACCACACACCCAGGGTGCCACTTTGGATAGTCCTTGGGTGATAGGCCCAGTTCAAGAGGTCCAAATAAATTGGTCCTGTCAGCAGTGGTCTCAGGTCACGAGTTCAAAAGGTGTCTGGCAACTAGATAGCAGTGGTCTGATGTCAGCTTAGGTATGACTGGTTGCAGTGCTCTGTGAGGTCAGAAGGACTCACCCAACAAATAGATTAGTCTGGGAAGTTTGATGCCTCCTTCCCCAACTTGCACCTCTGTCACACCCAGTCACTGATAACCCCAGTGTGGCTGGTATTGTGACCCAGTTCCCTGCAGTGAGCAGATGCCCAGGGATTTATGCCTGCCTGAGTCAGAGAGAGACATACGTCTCCTCAGCCATGTCTCTGTTCTTAGCTGCTATCCAGGAGGGGGAGGTGAGGCCTGACAACCTCTTAGTGCTTAATGAAGTCTAGGGCGGTTCACTCAGTTCCAGCCCTGCCCCTGATTGATGTTGCTGACAGAAGAGCACAACTTTGCAGTTTTTTTTCTTTCCTGGTTATCAGATGCTCCTTGAGGTGACAGAAACCATGACTCAGTTTCAGGCAATGGCAAGCAGTTGGAACTCACACTGAGCTGTCAGTTCCTGCTTCTGCTTCCCTGCCTCAGCTAGGATCCCTTGGGGGCCAGGTGCATCTTAACCTCAGTAAAGGAGACCTCTGGCTCAGTCCCTCCATAGAAGTCTACTGGCTCTGCGCATGTGTATTCTAGTCCCCACACTCCTTTACTCGTGTCCCCAATTTGTCTGCCAGTAGCTGCCACCAGAGAAGCTGCCTGGCTTTCTCTGGTTTCCCAGACAGACACACAGACAGGGCGTGTCTGTCTGGGATAGCCACCCCAGGGGTGTGAGCCTTATTTTTCCCACAGTTGCTGCTGTTCTACGCCTGTGGGCATTGCCGCCACTCCCATATAGTTCCCTTTCAGCTGACTGTCCTCTCCTTACTCCCATGCCACATAATCAGCAGAGCCGAGCAAGGACTCTTCCCCTGTCCACACCATTTGAGAAAATGCTCAAGAATCTGAACTCCATGGGGGACAGGCTTCCAGATCTTGGGCTGATAGTGGAGGGGAGTCCTGGGAGTTCAGAGTTACAGCTAGAGAATATATACAGTTTTATACAGTCTTATGCCTGGCAGGAGAGTGCCATGGCACCCTAGTATGGGTAAGAGGTCCAGTTTTTATAGGGTCTCTCCCATGGGATGGAATGAACTCTGCTCGCTTGTTTTTATGGAGTTTACTGCAAGCCCTTCTCATGGGAGAGGGGACTCCCATCTACTTGGTGGTGGATTAAGTACCTTTTGTTTATATCTTTGGGGTCGCAGCTTGTCTCAGCAGGGTAGATATGCGTTCTTCAACCTTCTCTCTTGGCTCACCTCCAAACCATCCAGTCTATTTGATCATGTAGTTTTCAAAATGTTTTAGATATACACAATTTAACTTCATATTTGTGGAGGTCAGGCTCAAGGAGAATATGACTTTTATAGCTTCTAGAAGTGGTGTGCATACCTTGGCTTGTGGCTGCTTCCTTCATCTTATCCAGGAAAAGTAATCATATAGTTATCCTCTAGCTCTCTAAGTCGCTTCTTCCAGATCCCCCCAGGCCATGCCAATGCTCCAGAACATGGGTTTCATCCACTTTTGTGATGTGTACAAGCTCACAGAGGACACGTTCTTTCTGCTGGATGCACTCGAGGTAGTGGTGGCTGACCTGGCTGGGTGTGAGGAGGGCTAGGGCCTTGGTAGAAGAGGGTTTGGGTGTCCTGCAGAGCAGCAGCAGGATGCCCAAGTCTTGATTTTTTTTTAAAGGGTATATTGATATAACTTCTTGGTAAGTATTCCTGCCTCCCTTAAAGTCTTTTTTTTTTTTAATGATATAGCCAAAATGACTTTTCTACATTTCTAAACAGTTCATATCACCAACCTGATGAAACCTCATCCACAGCTTTACTGTGGTCTTTAGAAATAGATCAGATCTTTAAAGTGCTTTCTAAGGCCTCCCTGGATCTGACACCTTCTTACAACTTTAACCTCAGCATTCACTTCTGATTTAAAATATTTATTTTAGGCTTCCAGCCATACTCAACTTCTTTTAGATACCCAAATGGGCCATAAGTACACTCCTCTACTGGCTTTTGAACATAACTTGCTTTTTGCCAGGTGAAAAGTGATCATTCACAAAGTACATCACTGAAGATGTATTACAGGTGAAAAAGCTGTTGAATGTTCATATAAGCTTTATTCATAATAACAAAAAAGTGGAAATAATACATATATCTATCAACTAATGAACAGATAAGTAAAAATTGAAATGTTTATACAACAGGATATCATTTAGCCATAAAAGGAATGAAGTATTGATAAATGTTACAGCATGAATGGGATTTGAAAACATGCTCATTGAAATAAGCTAGGCACAAAAGTTCACATTATATGACTGTATTTATATGAAATCTCTAAAATAGGAAAATCCATAGAGAAATAAATATCCTAAATAAGCAAATGAATAGTCATTGCCAGGGACGAGAGAAAGAATGGGGACCAACTGCTAATAAGTATGATGTTTCTTTCTGGGTTGATGAAAATATTCTAAACTCGGTTTTTAGCAATGGCTACACAAATCTGTGAATACTAAAAATATGTTACATTATATACTTTAAGTGGGTGAATTGTATGTGTTTGAATTATATTTAAATAGAGCTGTTAGAAATTCAATCGAGGATGCTTTGAAAGTAACTACATAAGTGGTGGAGTGGCAGGAAGGGACAATATAAATAAAGAAAACTGAATTTGGGCAGTAACGTTGTCACCCCAGCTTTGTGGACACATGAGGTTTGGTAAATTTTTAACTCCACCTTTAACTGTAAAATGGGGGACAGTAAAATTGTACTAGCTTGCATGGGGATTAAATGAACTAATATAGGCAAAAATGCCTTGTATACTTCAAAATGCTATTCAAATATAATTTCTATAAATTATTATTATAATACACAGAAGGCATATAAAGTTCAGCATTTGACACCTATAATTTTATTCCTACTCTCATGGAATTCCTTGATAACAATCAGAATTAACTTTATGTGAAGGATAATGCTCCTAATTATCCCCAATTAATTTTGGATAATATAAAATTATTGCATTATATTTGGTTGTTACTTAGACAAGTAAGTTTTGTTCATGAGTCTCTAAGCACCATCTTTTCATCTAATATTAATACTCTAAGTTAATTTTGTTCAGAGAAGTCTATAGAAGATAACTCTATGGAAGATTTTTGAAAGTGAAACTTTATTATATTAAGGAGGCAGGGGGAAAAAAGGAGGAAGCAGTCATCTTTCTTTATAAATCTTTTGAGTGGGGAAAGAGAGTCAAACATCTGTAGTGGTGAATTTTTTTTCCCTTAAATCTAAAAGGCAGCCAAAAAGCAATCTGTTGTTTGTATAGAAAAAAAAAATGCTAGTAAAAGAAGAAAGTACACTTGGGGGAACATCTGGTCTGAGAAACCACTTGAAAAGTAAGCATGGGGAAACATTTGCACAATATATAGCAGATATTGTGCTGTAGAAAAGAAGACGGAATAATGAAGAAAAAGTTCTATATGGAGAAATTTCTGTAATGTAGTGAAACTTGAGTCAAAAATACAACATGCTAAATATTATAATCTTCATAGGTAATAAGCAATATAATTTAATAGTAGGCTATGAGGGTCACCATCGTTAAAAATAGTGACCATAAATGGCATCTGTTGCCCTGGCATAAGTCAACCTCCCACCTTCCTTGTAATGTGCCACTCTAAGTAGAGAAGAGTTAAGTTAAAGGCTGTGGTTTCTTATTTAGAGAAACTATTGTCTGACTCAGGAAGACACACTCCATGTCTAAAAAGGGACATGCTAACAGCATGAGAAACAAATATAAAGCTAACCACACCAAAGGATAACTTTAAAAATCATAAAAATAGGCTTGGCACCTGTAGCATAGTGGTTAAGGTGCAGGCCGCATACACTGAGGCTGGCATGTTCGAACCAGGCCCAGGCCAGCCAAAATAATTATGACATCTGCAACAAAAAATAGCCAGGTGTTGTGGTGAGTACCTGTAGTCCCAGATACTTGGGAGGCTGAGGCCAGAGAATCATTTGAGCCTAAGAGTTGGAGGTAGCTGTGAGCTGTGACACCACAGCACTCTACCGAGGCTACTTCAATTGCCCAAGGGTCCTCCTTGTACAATATTTGCCCAGGCGTTTTCTCCAAGGGTTTTACCTGCACTTTCTTCTAGTATTTTTATAGTTTCATGTCTTAAGTTTAAATATCTAATCCAGTGAGAGTCTATCTTAGTTAATGGTGAAAGGTTTTTTGCACTTTCTAAAGTTTATAAATGAGCATGGATAATTTATGAGAAGAACGTTAGTCACAACATTTGTCAATCATATCCAGCACCTAAACTTTGTTGTG
>CAUYQV010160032.1:0-75181 GCA_963574575.1 Galagoides demidoff | reverse complement strand
AAATTCTTGTGAAAAATTTCATCACCTTTTAAATAATGACAGCAATCTACTAGAAAAAATTCACTCAAATGAGAAATATGCCAAAGAATAAAATAATACTATACATAATTTTTAAATGTATTATATTTGTAAATTGCACTTATGTTGAAATTAAAAATATATATATTAGAATACTATTTTTTGCATTCTATGAAAATTTTTGTTGCTCTATATAGACCAAACTTTTAATTAAGAACCCCCCTCCCCCCTGGTCAATGGTGTCCCACTTTATCAATGTTAAAATCTGGTCACCTTATTTAAAGGGGACTAGCAGGAGCACTGCTTTGGAAGTCAAAATGCTTTTGTCCCTTTTTCATTTATGCCCTATTTCTGAAATGCTTTTTCTGTACTTATAAAGAAATTTCTGAAACAAAGATTTCTGTAAGATCCATCTATCATCATCTCAATTAATGTAAATTAATATAAAATATCTTCTCACTGATTTCCATATGACCAAATTTGCTAGAATTTAGCTAGAATGCTAAAGTTATGTTTATCTTATATTTAGTCCATATGTTTTGAATATATTTATAGGAAATATCTCTTCACAGTAGAGTTAAATTAAATACCCAGAAACACAGTAGTAAGCAAAACTAACATTGTTTGAGCATTTACAATGTCAGGCACTGTGTTAAGTGCTTTTATTTTACTCATCTGTACCTTTCCTCACAAGAACCCATGAGGTAGGTTCTATTTGTTTTCTCCATTTCACAGTCTCTTCCCAACATCACACAGTTAATAAATGGCAGATCTGGATTCAGACCCAGAAAACACCACAGCTCATGTTCTGAGCTGTCATGCCATCCAGACTCGCAGTCATAAATTGAAACTACTGTGACATAAAAAGGAGACATCTCAGATGACAGTGTTCTTGTTGGCCTACTTCTATCTTTCAGAAGCTTATTTCTCCCTCTTGAATTCAACTTGCACATTGAGTAGCTAAGTCATTCTAGTAATGATACTAGTGTTCAGACAAAGTCCAACTTGAATATGTTTACCCCTCTGTTTAAGGACGTTTCTTAGCTACTCCATCTCACTCACCAGCTGCAACCCAAGGAAGGATCCAACTGGCAAAGAGAAGGTCATGGCCAACAGACCATTGGGCAAGGTATGTAATTGGGAGATTTTAAAAATGATTTCTGATTGTCAAAGTTAGAACTAACATCTGGGGGAAAGTAACATTTACTTTACATGAAAAATATTCAAGATATTTCTACCAAAAACAAACAAACAAAATGCATGTAAAGAAGAAAACTACTCTTTCAACTTGGGATCCAAATGTTGAGAACACTTCCCAAAAAAAGAATAAAACAGAGAGTAAGCTACTTCTCGCTCAGCTCATATTAAATGGACGGGTCACAGTTTGTGGCATGATTGCACACATATTTTTTTAATTTCCTTATTATGAGCTACACAGTTAACAACACAAAATAATATGAAGCAACAACATGAAACTCTCCAGCAAAAATGAGAACAATATACAAATAAACTGATGTATGGATATTATGGCAGAGGGAAGGATCCAATCTCTGTCTATGTTCTTTGTGTAATTCTAAGTATAGAGTGTGCTAAGAAATATGGGTATTCCTACCATCATGCACAGATATGCTATTGGGTTTTTTTTTTAATTTTTTTTTTTTTATTGTTGGGGATTGATTGAGGGTACAAAGATCCAGGTTACACTAATTACATTTGTCAGGCAAAGTTCCTCTTATAAATGTGTTCCTAATTTTCGTTCTTTAAAATTTGCTGATACTTTTTTCAGTCCAGTTTGTGGTCAATTCATGTATTAATAAATGTTCCATATGTGTTTGAAAAATAAATGTACCTTTTAGTTTGAGGGCCTGCATCTAACAACATAGCCTCAAAATATCTAAAGTAAAAGTTTAAAGCCTAAGGTATAAATAGTGAACTCACAATCATAGTAGGTGTTATAATAATCTCTCTTAGTAATTCATTAAACAAACAAATAATGACTTGATAAAGTTATGAAAGATCTCGACAACGCAATGAACTAATCTGATCTAAACGGCATAAACACTCCACCCTCAGATGTGCTATTGGAAGTAATTCAGAAACCTGACATCAAATTAGCACTGAATAAGATCTAATCTAAGTAGAATTAGCTCCTGCCCACTAACTGTTTAGAATCTAATAAATAAGAAAAAAATATTGAATATTTTTAATTCAGAGAATAATAATCTGTTTGGCATGCCTTCGCAATAAATATTTTTTGGAGACAAATCTGAGTGCACTTTCAAGCGTCTTAATGCATGGTAGAAGCTTTGCATATGCCGCCTGCGTGTTCCTATGGTAGGAATATTTTATCACTCCCAATTTGAAAAAAGCTGGGACTCAGTTAAATAATCAGCCCAAGTTCAGTTACTGAGCTAGTGAGTAGCAGAGCTGAGACGAGAACAATTCTGTCTGATTTAAAATTCCTTCCACTTCAAATCTTCCTTCTGTGAGTAATAAAAACCATATCTCTCAAAATATGAATATACATACATAATGGAAATATGTATGGAATACATATAATGGAAATCTAAAAATTAAATCATAGATATTAAATAGCAAAATGTTGAACTCAGCTTCATAATGAGTGAATAAAACAGAGTTCAGGGATGTTCTTTTTTTTTAACATTAAAAGCTGAAATAAGCCCCAGAATAAAAATTAATTTACATAAAGAAATAATTTACCTAGTGATAACCTACAAGAATCACAGCACAATTATTAAAAAAGAGACATTGATTTTCCAAAAGGCTATATTGTCCTGGAATTTAATTTACATTAAAAAATGAATATATTAAGTACTTAATGCCATAATATCCATTGATTATTCAGTAAAGAAATCTCTGGATAAAATTATTGAAAAAGTAATTCCATTGCTATCAATATATATTGATAGCATATGGTTGAGAAATCACACTATTAATAAAAACCGCATATCCATCAGGATTGTATACTGCAAAAACAAAAATCCAAACTTATACTAGTTTAAATCATAAATGAAATGTATTAGCTGACATGATGGGAAAGATCTGAAATGTAATTAGTTTCAGGCAGGTTTGATCCAACAGCTCAAAAGACATCGCCCAGAACTCAATTCCTAAGCACCTTTGAGCTCTGTTCCCTGCTTGATCCTCACTCAGGCTCCCCAGGAAGGTTCTCTCAGTTCTCCCTATAATCAACAATGGCTTCCATAAGTATGGGCTCACACCTCACACTATGGTGGGGAAAGCTGACGGTCTCTTCTTAGATTTCCAGAGGACAGACAAAGCTAATTTTTTTCAAAAATCTCTAAATTATTGTATATTTTACTAGCTCTGATAGGACTTCCTGACCTACTAAGATCAGAGAGGAATGGAATTGGGGATTCAGATGAGCCTCCAGAGTTGCCACCCTGTCACTGGACTCCTCCACCCAGAGCTGGGAAGAGGTAGTTTCTCAAAAGAGAACTCAGGGTACAAATAAGATGGCTAACGAGTGTCCTCAAAATTGCCAATGTCTAGTATAAATCCAAAGATTTCTGGGCAAGACAATGACATAAACACAGGTAATCTCACAGGCTGAAATAATGCCCATAACAATCATAAAACAAATAATTATATTGGGTGATAAATACTGCAAACGTACTTTACATGTTTTACTTGACTGAAACCTTCCATTGCTTTAGGTATTATTATTATGTCAACATTATACAAATGAGGAAATTGAGAACCATAATATTTAAGTAAATTTCCTAATATTCAAAGAGATAAAAGGCTGCATCACCTCTGTAAACTACAGAAGGATGCCATCTAGAGGACGGAAAATCAAGGGAAAATTGCTAGAGATAATACAGATAAGCATGATTAATTCAAGGAGTATTTATCGAGTGCTTGCTACGCGCAGATTTTATGTTGGGCACTAGAGGCGCTGTGGGAGATGCTGTGGAGAAGAAAAGCCAACCTGTGGCTCCAGCCTGTAAACACTGCATTCCTAATCCCAGACTTCTGGGGCTTCAAACCCAAAGCCCTCCTACCTTATTTACACGTTCCCACGTGCTAGTCTTTCTACTTTCTCTCTACTCATAAGTCTCCTCTGTTTACACTTCTCCTCATCCTTAATATCCATGCTCCATCATTGTCATCATCTAATACCTAGACCTTCTTTATCTATGTCAGTTTGTGGATTCGTACCACCACAAATTCCCGGGTATAAATCCCAGCTGAGCTCTCAGTGCTACTTTGGGTCACACTAAGTCTCTGCACAGTTTCTCTCTTTCTGCAATTGCAATTTCAAACTTTTACCAGACTCCTTGAATCTTTGACTCTACCACCTTCTCTTACTCTCAACTATCCACCTTCCTCATCTACTTCTTCATGAGAAAATAGAACTCATTGATAATCATTTTCTCCTGTATAGTCCTCACCCCAACCCTTTCCCCATGCAATGTGATAGGTCCCAGAATCATATTTTTACCATAAAACTTCCTACAGAATGCACCTGCAGAGATGCAGATTAGACCAAACTGGTTCATGCTACTGAGAAATTAGAATTGAAAATAATAAATTCTGAATCCAATTTTGCATGCTTTCTTCTAAATGGAAGAGAAGTAGAAATTTTGGAGATGTGCTATAGCTATCTTCTACCCTATGTACATGTAATGGATTAAGCCAGTATGCTCAGATTGAAAAAAAGCTATGAAAATTTAGAAAAAGGATTAGAAATAAAAGGAAAAATCTGCCTGAGTTTCCTAAACATTTCCATTTCTTGGTTCCAGGTATTTCCTAAGTCTCAGTTATATGCCTTCATTTCTCTAGAGGCAGCCCTGTAATCTTATGATTAGGTTTGCTCTGCTAGTTTTGGTTGGTTTCTGTCACTTCTACTAAAAATTGTAAATACAAAATATTTACTTTGCAATTATTTCTAAAATGTTTTCTGTTCTCTCCAGCTCTACTGCCAGATTCTGGTCCAAGGCATCATTATCCCTTAGCAGAACAACTGTTAACAGCCTTCTAACTGGTCTCCTTACATGCCCTTATGCTCTATCCAGTCAACTGTAAAGTTGGGTTATTGGCAATCATTTCATTCCACTATATGAAAGTCTCCAATGGCTTCCCTTTGTTAAAAAGAAAAAGGATTAACATAGCCTACACAGACCCATATTTTCTAACTCCTAACTACACTCATTTTACAACAGTCTTCCCATTGCTCACCAACCTTTAGCCAGCCTAGCATTCACCAATACTGTCCTGCCCTGAGTCTTCATTCATTCACCCCCTCTGCTTGACATACCCTTCTCTTCTCACAACTGGCTAAAGTCTGCTATCTCTCAAGCTTTACAATAGATGATGTGACATTTAAAGTTAGTGACCCTTCATTTTACAAGCTATGCCTCCCCTAACAAGACTGTAAAATGAATAGGTTAGCAATCATGTTTTAACCATCACTGTACATTCACATCGTTTGGCACACACAACTCAATGAGTATTTCTTCAATAAAGGTATTAGCGAAGTACCAAGATATGCTACCTACATTCATAGGAATGCCAGAAGGAGACAACATTTCAGGAACAACAAAATGAATGAAATATTAGAAGACAACTTTTCGGAGATGAGTGAAGTGCAAACAGACAGAAAAGATGGATCAATATATAAGGCACAGAGACCAACAACTTGTTATGCATCCAAGCAGAAAGAAGAAATGAATGAATTACCTGCCAAAGAAGAAAAATGACTTTCCCTGTGGTATTTTCTATAATCCTGAAAAACAAAAGACAGTTAACATCTATAAATATCTAAGAGACAACAATCTACAAATCATTCCTGACTACACCATGTGGTGTTGGGAGTATGAACATGGACTGCCTGAGTATAAATTCTGATTCCACCTACCAGTTACTTTACTTTAGCAAGTTACTTAAACTTCCTGTGTTTCTGTTATACTATTTCAAACTAGACATGATGAAAAAAGCTATCTCACAGAAGAACTAAATGAGCCAATACATGGTTAATGCTCAGAATAGCTCTAGCTAAATATGTAGTCATCTAATGTGAAAACATCGTTACTTGAGAATTCTCTGTCCGGTCAAGTTGCTCTTCAACTATAGACAACTCATTCATGTGGAAAGCCTCAGCAAGTATGCAATTCATCTGTGCCTTCTAAAAATATTATTTGGGGTTATACTCCAGATATTAAGAAATAAACCAAAGTGAAGAATGCAGGAAGGGCAAAGTCAAGACATAAGGACTGGAAGTCATCACTGAAACCTCATCGAAGATAATGTTGTGTAAATACTTATTTTATGATAATATTATAGTATGATTACATCTTAATGCAAATTTCAAAGTCTACTCATTATATATAATAAATAGATACAAGATAAAATTTTCAATAAACAAAATGTAAAACTAGAGAAAAGATATATTCCCAATCTTATTAAAGGAAAACAAATAATAATCACTCTTTAGCTAAGAGTAACAAAACAAATAATAATCATTCTTTACCTAACAGAAAGTAGGTATTTTCATTTAAAGACAATACTAATAAAATGAAAATGAGTTACTTACCCTCTAAATTATTTAGGGGAAAGTGGGAGGTAAAAACACAGACAATAAGTAACTTCATCTGGAGGGAAAAAAAATAAGGAAAAGAAAAATAAAATAAGATATCACAAATATTAGATAGCAGAGCATAAAACAAGATAAAAGAGGTCAAACAATCTTGCTAATTCGAACCATAAGCAAAAATATATGAATATCACATATCAAAACAATGATTCCATAAATGAGTGAAAACTTTAAAATATAAAATCTTTTCTGGTTGCTGTATGAAATGAAGAAATATACATCTTAAACAAAATGACATAAGTAAAAATCAGTG
Organism: Galagoides demidoff; assembly: GCA_963574575.1. Lineage (NCBI taxonomy): Eukaryota > Metazoa > Chordata > Mammalia > Primates > Galagidae > Galagoides > Galagoides demidoff. The sequence goes on along the minus strand of CAUYQV010160032.1, from coordinate 68,273 downwards.
AGTCATCAATAATACATCAGAAAAAAATGAAAATAGGACTTAAAATATCTGTGTCAGGCAAAAGATATCCCAAGGGGAAAATATTCAAGGATAATTAAATAAGGATAAAATAATACAGATAAAAGAAAATATTTCATGTAGAAAAATGTTACAATTTATTACAGAGAAATTAATCACATGCTTCATACTTTCAATATGTTAAAAACTGTTGTAAATACACAAGTGGAAATACATGATCTTCATGAAAAATATCAACATGATCATTTGCCAGAAATGTAGAAATATATTTGATGTAGAGGAGTTTAAAAATGCAAGGAGGAATAATGTTAATTATATATGTGTGTGTGTGTGTGTGTATGAGAGTGTGCGTGTGCCTACAGAAGATAAACTTTTTCAAATTCTACGAAGCATTAACAAAAATTACAGAGACTTCTTTCAAATTTGGAGAAACAAATGAATCCTCAGGCAAATAAACTCTTCTAATACAAGTAAAATGAAGAGAGCTTTGTAATTCATTTTCCTAAGCTAACATCAATCCTAGCGAAGATTAAAAAGGAAAGAATCTATAAACCCACTTCACTTATGTGTGTGGAGACATAAATCCTAAGTAAAAAACTAATAAATCAACTTAACAATATACACCCTAACCAACTCAACGTTTTCCAAGAACAAAGGGATGGTTTAATATTAATAAATCTATGTAAGAGATAATGTAAATAGCTTTTATGTAAATAATTTAATGAAAAAAATTACTTAACCTCTACAAATCTATATAATAGAATGCCAAATAGTTACTTAGTAAAACTCAAGAAGCATTATTGATCTAAAAAATTTTCTTCAGACTGATAGTTAAGAGGACCCTTAATGGTAAAATGCTAGAGGAACTGTCATGGAAGTCAGAAAGAAACTGAAAACATCCGCTCTTTTCTAATGATTAACATGATTTTGGAATTGTTTGGAGCAATGCCATAAAACAAAAAAAGAGAAAGAAAATGACTTAGAGATATCAGATACAAATTATCAGTATTTGCAGCTAGGGTTATTATATGCCTAAAATTGTAATGTAATTAAATATATGAAAGAAATTATAATTTTGGAAAAATAATTAAAAGTCTCATATATAGCAAATAATATAGAAAATATTTTTACAACAGTAGCCGCAAGAAATACATAGGAACAAGTTTAGCAAGCAAAAAGCAGTATCTATATGAGAAAAATGTTCACCTTAAAAAAGGACTTTAAAAAAGCTAACACTGGGCTTGGCACCTGTGGCTCAATCGGCTAAGGTGCCAGCCACGTACACCTACAGTGGCGGGTTCGAATCCCCAGCCCGGGCCCACCAAACAACAATGATGGCTGCAACCAAAAAATGGCCAGGCGTTGTGGTCCCAGCTACTTGGGAGGCTGAGGCAGGAGACTCGCTTGAGCCCAGGAAGTTGGAGGTTGCTATGAGCTGTGATGCCATGGCACTCTACCCAGGGGGATAGCTTGAGGCTCCGTCTCAAAAAAAAAAAAAAAAAGCTAATACTGGATGGCACCTGTGGCTCAAAGGAGTAGGGCACTGGCCCCATATGCTGGACATGGCGGGTTCAAACCCAGCCTCGGCCAAAAAAAAAAAAAGCCAATATTTTGTTCTGAGGTGGAAAAGAAAATAACCACAACAGTGAAAGTAGTTAAAGTTTTTTAGTGCTTCTCATATGCCAAATTCTCCTAAACAACTACTACTTTAGTTAATACTCAAAAATGTCCCCTGATGGAGTTTGATAATTATTTCCATTTTGAAAATGGGTAAACACTTATTTTTTTTCAAGTATGCACAGAACAGTCACCAACATACATCCCATTTTGTTCCATAAAACAAACATTACCAATTTCAAAAGAATAGAAATTATGCCAAATACATTCTCTGATGATGCACAATTAAACTAGAAATAAATAACAGAAAACTATTTGTTTATTGATAAAATGAATGAGTCTACTTTTAAATAACCATGGGCCAAAGCAGGAGCCATAAGAGAAATTAGAAGACATTTTTAATTGAGGACACCTCAATTAAATGTAATTAAATTAAATGTAATTCAACCAAGCCAAGGTAGAGAAGAAAATATGGCATTAAATGCCATGCTAAAAAGTAAAGTCTCAAATTAAAAAAAATTAAGCCTCTACTTTAAGAAATTAGAAAAATAAGGGCAAAAGAAAGAAAAAGCAAGCAAATGGAAAGAACAATAAAGATAAGAACAGAAATCAATAAACCTGAAAATAGAACAAAATAGTCCTGACTACTAATACCTGTTTCTACCAGTGAGGCTGTAAATTTCACAGAATAACAACATCAGATGAGGGTGTCTCCTGACAAGACCACTCTAAAATCGTGCCTAATAGAGATTAAAATAAAGACACTGCAGCCACAAGAATACCAAACTTCTCCCAGCCCAGCTAACACAAGAAACTATTGCTTCTTCTCCAGGAAAAAATAAAATAAAATAAAATAAAAATAACTCCCTGTGATTAGTTTGTCCTGCCTCTGCAATAAAGATAATTAAAATAACCGATCACTACTGAACTGCTTTTGCTTTCCTGCAGTACTCAATCCCGAACAGAATTCAACTTCCGTCAAAGGTCATCAGAAGTACCTAATCCATGCCCCAATGTTATTATAAGCCTTTCCTAGTTTTCTTTTTTGGAGGAGCCTCATGGTTCCCCCTGGTGTGTGTTATATGCAAGTATGTAGTACCACTGGAGTGCAGAAAAGATCAACGCATTCATCCACTGGATGCCTCTAGCCATTAGGACTTTACTCTCTCCCAGAACACAGTTGGGAAGGGCAGTGTATTTATTTAGTCTAACTGCCCTAGGGATTTATGCTGATTGCAGTTGACGCACTTTTGCAGCACCTTAGGGAGGGAGAATTACTATCATTTTCATTTCATCCTACAGACAGAAGCACAGACCCATAAGGTAAACAGTCTAAGATTTATTTGGTCCCCTGCAGTCTGGTGGCACAAGTGTTTCATCACAGAAGCTATTTGGCTTCCACCAAAATGCTACCAGTTGTTCAGGTCAAAACTTGGTGTCATATCTGCAATACGTTGGCCTTTCAGATCCACCTAGAACACCAATGAGGGCAAATCTCCCTGCACTTCCCACCTCTAATTCCCACTCTCATTGCCACTCTCCTGGTTTAAGTTCTGGTTATCTCTCCCTAAGGTGCTGCAAAACTTTGTCAACTGCAATCAGCATAAAAGAACAATATTCCTAAAGACAGCCTTGGCCATGCAATTCCTCACCAGTAGAGATAGATAAATGGTTGATTGATGGATGGACAGAAGGACATAAAAAAAAATCACTACACACAACGTTCATCATTGAGAATATAGGAATAGCTGGCTGCTGTGGTCTGTTCCCGAATAATTTCTCCCATTACTTTCCTCCATTCCAAACAAGTGATAAACCCCTTGTCATTCCCTAAACAAGTCCTGAATTTTACCCTTCTTAGGCCTTTGTTCCCACTGTCTATACTCAACCCACCTTTCCAGGTTCCATAATTCTATCCAGGCTTGATCCAACTCAAAGTCATTTAGCCTCGAAAGCCGTGTGGTTTAGTGAAAAGACAAACAATAAACACAAAATTACAATCGTTCCCAACACTCCCTCCCCAGCCTCCACCACACTCATGTTCTTACAGTGAAGAAATTCATTTTCCCCTCCTCTGTGCTCCTATGCTACTTCGCTTACATTTATTTATAGGAGTCACCACATTTTGCCTCACACGATAGTTATTTTTTGTTCTTATTTTCCTACTAGGTCATAAAATCCTTGAGGATACGAAACATCTTATTCATCTCTGATTCCTGCCAGGAAGCGTTATTTATCAATAAGCGAATTGGACATAGTGAACATTCATATGGTCTAAGGCAACAATGTTCTGTGATCATGCCACTCCTAAACTCTAAAAACTGCTGACAATTCGGAAATTGGGTGGGAGATATTTTTAGGCTCCAAGATATTATTACAGAATGGGAACTCTCTCAGAAAAAGAAAGAAAATGTAATTTTTTTTTCTGTCTCCAGGGATAATTGTTTAAAGTTCTGCAGGACCTCACCTGTATTCAAGTGATACTACTTTCCTTTTCTCTTGGTAGATGTGGCCACTAGCATTTGTGAATTAAATCCACCACCATGCAATACTGTGGGCAGGGTATTGGTGGGTCTGGTGTCCAGTGCACATGGCTATGCTGTTATCTCCTGCACCATTTCCCAATCCAAAGAGTTCTAGTCAAGGAAGCAGGTCTGGTTCTATCAAGCTGTTATAAGTCATGGAGAATTTATATAGAAAACACAGCTCAGGGCCACTTTCTCTTGCTGAGGACAAGGATGGGCAGTGCTGGTGTTTGGAAGGGGGGATGTGGCAAGCATAGAAGCTTGACAGACTCCTGTTCAGAAAACTTTTACACAATTATTTGATTTCCACAAAGCCCACTTCCCTGTAAGAATGTCCTTAGGTGATGGGAAAAATTAACTTAGTTCTCACATCCCTAGCAAATTGCTAGCTTGGATTGCTTTTTATTTAATTTCCTGGGTTTTCTTTTCTTTAATAAATTTACTTAAAAATTAGAAATGTTAAAAAATATGGACAATAGAAAAATCTTTCCAAAAAAGCACCAAACATTGTATGTTTAGTGTTTCACTTCCCATCATGCACTGCCTCTTCTCTGCCCTTCAGTATCTCTGGAAAAGCAAGAAGTCAAGGGATCTGTCAGAAAAGCAAGAGGGTGTGGCTGAAATTAGCCATGTAACTGGACATGCCTGCGGCTGGCCTGCTTCATATTGAATGGAAATTACCTTGTGTTCTGTCAACTCCCTGGGGCTGCAGAAAAGGGACCTGTGAAGGAAGTTTGGAAAAGAGCAACAAAATTATTAAGGAACCAGGAGGTTGATTTATGAGGTACACTGTAAGAGCTAAGTCCATGTGACCTGGCTGAACAATGACTAACTGAAAACACGACAAATGCCTTTGAGTGCACAGAGAAGGCCACCACTGAGGGCCAAAGAGGCAGGCCGTTGTCTTAAAGATGGTAACATCACAGGCACTGCCTTTATTTGTTTCATTTTTTGTTTTAGGTTATTTTTAAATGACACATAATAATTCTACAAATTCATGGGGTTCAATGTGATGCTTACTTACATATGTACCACATCAGATAAAGAGATAGATAGATACCTAGATAGACAGAGATAATTAATAAGCATACCTACCACTTCAAACACTTGTGATTTCCTTGTGATGACAACATCTAACATCTTCGCTTAGAGCTATTTTGAAGCATATATCATTGGTGACTGCAGTCACACTGCTGCGTAACAGAACCCCAGACCCCTTCCTCTTATCTATTGAAACCATGACTTGGCACCTGTCCACCAACCTCTCCTTCCCATCCTCCTTCCCTCTGGCCCTCCCTCCTCTGGAAACCTGTATTCTACCCTCTACCTCTATGATATCATTTCTTTTTTAAAATGGGGGCTGGGGCTGTGCTTTATTTCCTACTACAGAAGTAAGACCCAATATTTTTAGAAATCTTTTATAGTAATGAAAAAGATAACATGACAACAATATAAGCAACATTTTACCCTTATAAAAGGTAGGAAATTCTCTAAATGTGCTCTAGGTAGGAGTCTGTTACTTAGACTGCTAAGTAATAAGAATCTAAATCAATTAACACAGATAATGATACCTTTCTCAGATATCTTTCTTTCTCAGATAGATAAGGCAAAGATGAGCCTTGTCTTATCTGGGGTGAGGGAGAGGGAGGAATGGAAGAAATGAAGGGAGAAAGAAAATCAACCAAAGGGGGAAATCTCTCAGGTAGTGACAGTGTAGCTGTTGTGACACGGCAGCAGGCTGGGTGACGGTGATGCTGGTGTGAGCAAACCTACTACTTCACTACCAAGTGTTTAAGTACAGCCTGACAGTTACGTACAGTCCACAAACAGAATGATCATACATGACCTCGGTGGGCAGGCCTCCCCAGCAATTCAAAAGGGCCTCTACTAAAGTCTCCCCTGACTTTCCCAGAGACCTCAAGTTCCACCTGGTTTATTCCAAGCAGGAGATCATCAGCCTGTATTCTGTTCTTTAGTCTCTTGGTGCCAGAGAAGCTTCACGTCAGAGGCAGGTGATGATGGCTGAGGGGACTCTGAACCTCCTACAGCTGAGGAGCAAACAGCTGGAGCTCTTCCCACCTCATCGTACACACAGCAGTGACGAGTGACAAACTTAAAGTCAGGTTAAAAGTATCTCAAAGGACCAACAATGACTGACCACCTGCCTGACCTTGAGGGAGGTCCTGGGGATGTTCTGGTGAATATGACGCCCTCCCTGTCCTTGAGGACCCCCAGGTAGGAGAGGGAGGCAGTAAGAGCAACAGACACATACAGTCATGTGCCACGTGACAGTGTTTCAGTCAACTACAGACCACATATACCACAGTGGTCTCGTAAGATTATAAAGGAAATGAAAAATTCCCATTGCCTAGTGACAGCATAGCTGTTGTGACATGGTATCACACTCGTGTTTGTGGTGACCCTCGTGTAAACAAACCTACCATGCTCTCAGGTGTATAAAAGTATAGCACATATAATTATGTTCAGCACAGAATAGTTGATCATGATAATAAGCAATGATGTTACTGGTTTATGTATTTACTATACTATATTTTTGTCATTATGTTAGAGTAGGGGTCCTCAAACTTTTTAAACAGGAAGCCAATTGACTGTCCCTCAGACCATTGGAGGGCCAGATCGCGGGCTCCAGGACGAGTCAGCTGCTAAGAAGGACAGGCAGCGGCGGCAAAAACACCTGGTGGGCCAGATAAATGTCCTCAGTGGGCTGCCTGTGGCTAGCAGGCCATAGTTTGAGAACCCCTCTTTTAGAGTGTACTCCTTATACTCATGAAAAAAAACTGTAAAACAGCCTCAAGCAGGTCCTCAGGAGGTATTCCTAAAAAAGGCATTGTGATCATAGATGATGTCGGCTCCATGCATGAACATAGTGCATTGTCTTAAAGACTTTCTGGTGTGGACAAGACGTGAGGATGGAAGATGGTGATGGGGATAATCCTGATTCTGTGTAGGCCTAGCCTACTGTGCCTTTGTGTCTTAGCTTTTAACAAAAAAGTTTTAAAAGTAAAAAAAATAAAATACATGAAAAACAGGAAAAAGCTTATAGAATGAGGAAATAAAACATTTTGTACGGTTGTACAAATGTGTTTGTGCTTTAAGCTATTACAAAGGAATCAAAAGTTTTAATAATTAAGTTTATAAAGTAAAAATGTTACAGTAAACTAAAATTATTATTGAAGAAAGAAGATGTTTTTGCTGATTTAGTATAGCCTAGTGTACAGTGCTTTTGAAATGTACAGTAGCCAGAAATAATGCCCTAGGCCAGTGGCATTTTTCCTAATGCTTTCCTAATGCTGCAATGTATTTTCATTGTTACAAGGCGGTTGCGACCCACAGGTTGAGAACCACTGCCCTGGGCCTTCATGATCACTCACCACTCACTAGCCCACCCAGAGCAACCCAGAGCAACTTCCAGTCCTACAAGCTCTGTTCAGGGTAAGTGCCCTAGACAGGTGTACCATTTTTTATCTTTTATATAACATTTTGACTGGGTCTTTTCTATGTTTAGATATGCTTAGATACACAAATATTTACCACTGTGTTACAACTGCCTACAGTATTCAGTACAGCAACCCGCTGTACAGGTCTGCAGCCTAGGAGCAAGGAGCTATAGCACACAGCTTCTGTGTGTAGTAGGCTACACACCTACGTCTGTGTAAGTACACTCTGTGATGCTCACACCACACCAAAATTGTCTCAGGATGCATTTCTCAGACTTTATCACCATCTGTAAGCAATGCATGACTGTAATTATTATTCAGTGAGTTAAAAGATAGACGAGCTAAACTATGCATCCCGGGCCTGCACAGAGCCAACAGCCATCCCAGCATAGAGGACTGCAGAGACCATATCCTGGAGGCAGTGAAGCATGACTTAATATCATCATCAGATGGTTTCACTTTCAATTTACAGTTGTTTTAGGGTGGAGATCTTTATCCAGGAGCATTCACGGCCGATGATAGGGTGGATGGAGATGGACTGTTTGGCTTGCCAAGCTTGCTTTCATTTCCAAGAATAAGCCCTTCCTCCTTAGAGAATGGCAATGGCTCTTTCTCCCCATTCCAGGCATGTGGTGTTGGCTAATGCCCATCCCTCTCTGTCCTTGTCTACGTAGACTAGCCCAGAGTGAGTCCATCCAACTTCTTTGCTGAAACTTTCTAAGTTGGGCCTAAGAGAGAGGGACATTCTTTCTGTGATGATAAGGTCATAAAATAGAATTCTGAAAGACTATTCTTCCCTTATATGGAAGAAGCTGGTCTGCATTGGAACAGATCATGGCTGACAACACAGAGAAACAGTGAGGACAGCTGGAGAGAGGAAGTCTTGTTGCCCTCCAGGGCTCTGATCCCACCTGCCTGGGAGACCCAGCTGTATCACTCTACTTCTGCTGTATGTGGAAGGGCACGGCATCTTTCCAATAAAGTCCTCTTTTTGCTGAAACTAGTTTTAGTTTGGTGCTTATCTCTTGCAATCAAGAGTTCTGAGAAGCAATTTAGTAGTGATGTCTTAACATTTTCATCCTTGTCTTGAAGTCCTATCATCCTCCCCATTTCCAAGAAGGATCAGCCTAACCTCAATGTTACCAATGTCTTCTTGTTTCACCTCTGTCTATTTATAGAATACTTTGAAAACTTGGCCAATGCTCCTTGCTTCCCCATTAGCTGTGCTTCTGGCTGCTCCCTATCAAAGTTTCCCCAAAACTAGCTCACCGTAAAATGCTGTCAACCAAGAGTCACAACCAGAGAATCCAGCTGAGTGTGTCAAGTGTTGAGTTGAGAATGTATTTTTTAAGCACAGGCTGGCTGATTCCGACACACAACCAGATGGGGGCATCACCAGGCTGGATCACCCTTAAAGCCCATTAACTTGAAGAGAATACAGGTTGAACAATTAAGTTCATGAACTCGTCCTAGAAAAAGTGCTACACACCTCACTGCTGAGTGTCACTACAGTCACCTTTGAAGTACTTACTCCCCTTGGCCATCTGGTGACTGCAGTGATATTCAGGAGTGAGGTGCGTAGCACTTTTTTAAGAATTGATACTGTGAACTTAATTGTCATAATACCTTGTGTGAACTTCCTGCTCAGGAAGGAGCGTGAATTAACTATTCAGTCTAAGTTTTGAGTACTGCTCAGTCTGCTTGCCTCAAAGAAAGAATTATTGGAGGCTTAGGAGCAAGTCATAGCAGTTCCAAGCTGATCCCAGGCCTAGCCTCAAGGGGCTTGAGATGACTTCATCTTCTGGGGGTGCAGCAGGGCTGGCCAGGCCCCCTCCATTAGATCCCTTTGATTTCCTTTGTGCTGGAGATAGATGACATGGAGACAGTTTGTTGTTGTGGCTGTTGTCTAAAGTCTACAATTACATCACAGGCCTATGTAACTTTCCTTGAAAGGTATCATTCCAAAGCAGCTCTTCCCCACAGAGTCAGGCACAGTTTTCAGGGGGCAGCAGCATTGTTTTAGAACCTTCAAGCAATGTCACCTTTGGAGCAATAAAATTGCTCTCTGGCTTTCATGAGGAATGGCAAACATGGTACAGCAGCCATTTGTTGAAAGTGGATGCCAGGTGGGCGGGATATTTGATTTGATGGGGATAAGGCAAGTGCAGCAAGCTCCCCCCTCCCTCCGAGCCCAGTTCTAGAGGATTTTCAGAGCAGCTGAGCTGAACTCACCTGGTGAAGTCTCAAAGGCTCCTGGACTTGCACGTGTGCTCTGTCACATTGGGCAGGATACAGCAGGTGTTTTTAGGGTTTCCTCTGCCAAGAAGAAAGTTTTTGTTTTATTTTATGGTGTTTTATTTTTATTGTATTCTGTTTTACTTTTATTTCTGCCAATGTGGAAATTGGGGCTTAAGACTCAGTGAAGCCCAAAATGATTACAGTCAAAAGAACTTTTCCAATTGGTCAACAGCATCCCCCATTCTGACAAAGCGTTTCTTTTCTCTCTCTTTCTCTCTCTCTCACACACACACTTTTTTTCCTATTTCTCTTTGCTCTCTCTCGCCCCTCTCCTTCCTCTCAACACATTCAGTGAATGCCCTGAACGGTGACAAACTTGCACGTGCTTCCCTTATGACTAACCCCCTGGGCCTCCTGCCAGCCCCCTACAGATGGCCCCAAACTTCAGGCATCTCTTTCAGAGAGCCCCAAGTTTGCAGCCCTGGTCGCCGGTCAGGGTGGATGAGGACGGCGGGGAGTGGCGGTGTCTTCGTCCTCTGGGAAGGCGAGCAACTTCCAGGAGGAAACAGGCGTTTCCTTCCCACGCGCTGGAGGGAGCCCTGGGTCCCGGCCGCGGAACTCCACCCAGCCCTTCCCGCCCTCTGGGAAAAGCCAGTCGCCACACACAGGCACACGCAGGCCCGGCGCCGCGCCCTAAGGAGAGCAGCACCCACGGCCAATTGCCATGGCAACGCCACTGTTCCTTCCACTTCCCCACCCAGCCGACCCACCCCCTTCCTCCCTGCGCTGCAGCCAACCGGCTTGTGCGCGTCCCAGGAGCGCGCTATAAAACCTGCGCTGGTGGCGCCGGAGCGAGCGGCCAGCGCCAGACCTGGAGAGGCGAGCGGTGCCAATCTCCAGCGAAGAAAGGCTCGTTCTGCTTTTTTTTTTTTTTTGCAAAAGCGAGAGAGAAAAGCCTAAGCATGCACAGTGTGCAGAGCACGAGCCTCTGTCTGCAAAAGCGGCCCCTCTGCCTGGCCTTCTTGCTTCTCCATCTCCTGGGACAGGTAAGAGACGCACCCTTAAGATGTCCCTGTTTACTTTGCCTTCTAGGTGGCCTCTGCTTGGTCCCCGGGCTCGCTCCACTTTCAACTGCCGCTGCTAAGGAGTTTCTCTTTCTTGTCTCACCCATCTCCAGGTCGCTGCGACTCAGCGCTGCCCTTCCCCGTGCCCGGGCCAGTGCCCCACGACGCCGCCGACCTGTGCCCCTGGGGTGCGCGCGGTGCTGGACGGCTGCTCCTGTTGCCTGATGTGCGCCCGCCAGAGAGGCGAGAGCTGCTCGGAGCTGGAGCCGTGCGACGAGAGCAGCGGCCTCTACTGCGACCGCAGCGCGGACCCCAGCAATCAGACTGGCATCTGCATGGGTAAGTCTGAGGCCAGGCTGTTTGACCTGTGCTCCCCGCAGCTGGCCGGAGCTGCTCCCTCCCCTCTCCTTCCGCCCCTTCCCAGAGGGCAATAAGCTAATAATAATAATGCAGTAAGTGACTTTTATGAAGTACTTACTGTGTGCCAGGCATGGTGTGGGGACACTTGTGGCTTTGATGAGTGCCAGAAGCCGGACCGGAAACCATGGAGGAGGGAGGCATTCCGCACTTGCCTCCCCGTAAGAATCTAGTGGGGAGAGAACCAGGGTGAAGGGCCAGTGAAATCATTTCCTCTGGACATTTCTAGGAGGGGGCGACACTGGGGCTGATGGAAGCCTGCGCTTATTCGCTTAGAAACCGGGGCTCACACAGTTCCCCAACTGCAGGCCGGCAGGTTTGTTTTCACACCTGTAATGTCCCTTTTGAGCCCAAGCAGCCCCCAAGTCTCCGGGGATAACTATGTAACCCTTCTGCTGACTGCAAGTAAAATAAAATGCAGGCAGCTGGCCAATCCAGGCTCCTAAAATGTCATGAGTCAGGGGTCCATTTTCCACGTGGTTCACCACTGCAGTGGGAGGTTGTGTCCCTGCCCCTCTGGGTAGGAGGGTTTTTATTATTTTCTCTAAGTTAGTGATGATTTATTGTGATTAAATGCCAAGAAATCCTAATGGCCTTCCCCATTTTGACCAGTTAACCTATTTTGGAGAAGACGGAGTGCACTAAAGTCTAAGACGTTGGAGAGGGGGACTCGGAGGAAAGGCTTACAACAGACAGGGCTTACCAGTGGGAATGAAAGCTATGGGGCCTTGGGAGGATCACTCAAAGTTGCATATCTCATGCATAAAGTGAGTGGCAGGACTGGATGACTTTAAAGGTCACTTCTTGCTCTGGGAGGCCTTCACGGGGACCTCTGTCCACTGGAGATATAAGAAACTGCCACAATTACAAAGGAACAACTTGGGGTTTGGTACGCACCCTCCAGATCTTACCTAGCTTCTCCAGTGCATCCTGTTCTTGTTTTTCTCTCTCCTCCTTCCTCTCTGCTTCACTTCCCCCATATTCTAGCGGTAGAAGGAGACAACTGTGTGTTCGACGGGGTCATTTACCGCAGTGGAGAGAAATTCCAGCCAAGCTGCAAATTCCAGTGCACCTGCAGAGATGGGCAAATTGGTTGTGTGCCCCGCTGTCAACTGGATGTGCTACTGCCTGAGCCTAACTGCCCGACTCCAAGAAAAGTTGAGGTGCCAGGAGAATGCTGTGAAAAGTGGATTTGTGGCCCCGATGAGACAGACACTGTGGGCGGCCTGACTCTCGCAGGTGCGAACCTTAGGATGGGGGGGGGGGCGGGGGTGCTGTGCACAATACAGAGTAAACACAGGCAGGAAGCATCTGTCATCTTTTGCATTTGAGGAGAGAAACTGGGCTGTTTTTGGCCACTGAATGATGGATTCCAGATTACTTACTGAAATCAAATACATCACGTTTATAAATGCAATGTAAGTTGCCTGAGGTATGTTACATTTTCTCTTAAAGAAGACCTGCCCAATTCAGTTGCTTTTATGTCTCATTTTTGTCATAATAGATTTGTGTCTCAGTCCATCCACCTTACATGACCTTTATTAGCACTGCAAAAATGAAATGAAAAATCCTTTTTCTTTTCTGGATTCTGTACACTACCTGACCCCTCAAAATTAGCCTCCATAATGAATGCTACTTATCCCCAGACAGCTGTCACACACACAGAAATCATCTTTCTAGTTACGGTGGGAAAGGGTCAGATTTAGGATCTTTGGTTTGTTCTTATTTCTTTTAATCTTATAAATTAACAGGGGGGTTGGGGGAGAACCTCAAGAGGCAGTAGAGATTATTTTAGGTGCCATTAATCAGCCAGATGGTTAATAATAGCAATATGCAGATTTTAAGGTATTTCTGAGCTCAGACACTGTCAGCATGTCTTAGAGATAGGAAAACTGCCATGCAGAAGAGGACACGTGCCCCAAGCCAGGCATATTTCATGTTGTGACTGAACTTTTCATGATCAAAATCCAAATGTCTGTATCCCATAATCAAAACTACCCATTCTACCTTCCTAAAGAAGTAATGTTTTCATTACTATTTTGACTTGCCTGGTTTACTTACTCATCACAATTAAAATTTTATCATGATCCTTTTTATATAGAAAACACGGGTTGAAATCATTTTAGTTTATGGAATGGCTATTAATGCTATACTGTTCTTGTACTCTTCAAAGTGCTAAACTTCTTAATGACAAGTTCTCCTAAGCTTCTTAAGGTCATAAGGATTTCTCGAAGACCTTTCTCTGTCATCGTGCTACCTGTTAGGGGGTATGTAAATAAGAAGATCTAGTTCTAGGAAGGTGCATGCAGCTCAAAGGAGTAGGGCGCCGGTCCCATATGCTGGAGGTGACAGGTTCAAACCCAGCCCTGGCCAAAAACTGCAAAAAAAAAATCTAGTTCTGTCTCCCAGGAACAGGTGTTTAGTAGGCACAGGACTGAAAGAGACCCACTTTCTAATGATGCTGAAATACTTGCTGTTGTCCATCCTCACATTTGACCCAAGAGAGCTGTTGTTATTTATGCATTCCATAGCCTACAGGCCAGAAGCCACCCTAGGAGTTGAAGTCTCTGACTCAAGTATCAACTGCATTGAACAGACCACAGAGTGGAGTTCGTGTTCCAAGAGCTGTGGCATGGGTTTTTCCACCCGGGTCACCAACAGGAATCGTCAGTGTGAGATGGTGAAGCAGACTCGGCTCTGCATGGTGCGTCCCTGTGACCAAGAGCCTGAGGATCTAATGGAGAAGGTAGGAACCCAGAGCAAACCTATGACCCTGAAGGCAGAAGCCTTGGCTTCATGGATCCTGGGCTTTAGAGAGTCACCGTGACACTGACTGAGAAGTCAGCTCTAACTGAAAGTTAACCCAGACAAAAGGCAGAGAGGTTCCTAAAGCCAGCCTGAGCACCTTTTTTTTTTTTATTCTCTCTCTCTCTTTAATGTATTGAAATACCCCAAGCAACTCACAGCTGATCTGTAGGTAAAGAAGGAGGCCAGACACCTGTAATCATTTCCCAGTAGTCTAGAAAATCTCATTCCATTGCTGGAGAAAGTTGGCTACCCAGTTTTCAAGCATGACTAAGGTGAGAGTGATGAGTTCTGACCTTAGTTCACTTCAGCCCTTAGGTTCAGTCTTCAAGAAACAATAGGATAGGGACCATGTTTGTTCACCTCTCAGTCCACACCCTACTGGGTATATATTATTTGCATGATAAACTAACATTGATGATTAAGTGAGCGGGTATCTGGGAATTATTATTGGTATTTTTAAAATCCTAGTGGAAATAGTGTATCTGCCAGCATAAGGCAATATGTACCAAACAAAATAGCCCATTCCTTTTCTCCTTTTTTTTTTTCCTGGAATTGTATCAACTCAGTGTGTTAATGCTGAGTGTCAAGACATGCAGGTCAGAAGTCCTGATTGGTTCCTGATGACATCACAGGCCTTATTAGCAGAATATTATATCAGATAAAATACCCAATTTGAACCATTACATGGACCCTTACAAGACTAAAATAAAACATCTCCTAGCAATTTAAGATTTACATATTTCTACACTGAGACAACACCATCTAATGTTTAACTGTGGAGCCAGACAGCTTGACTTCAAATTCTATCTTTCCATATGATCTCCGACAGTCTTCTTATTCAGACTCAATTCCTTCTCCCATATCCTGGGGCCGTTGAGAGTACCTACCTCAGAAGTGTCATGAGGATTAAATAGAATGAATTTGCAAAGTGCAGAGCATAGATTAAGTACTCTGCTAACATTAGCCATCATTACTTAACATTTCTAATTATTACTAAAATAAAACAGTCTCTAGTGGTTGTATTAGTTATATGGATACTTCGTTATATGATTTTTGTTAAAGTCCATCCTAACTGTATGTTTCCTCCACCAGTTTAGAAAGAATGTCTAGACACACTTTATTTCTAATATTATACCTTAAAAGATATACCTCCTCTACAGTTAGGGAAATTCAAACATACATAACACAGTCTTATAGTTTAACCCACAATAAGCAGTCTCTCTCTCTCTCCCTCTCTCTCTCTCTCTTTTTCTCTCTCATACACACAGAGGAATATTGCTGATACATGCTTTCTTGTGGATATTGACAAGAACATATACTAAACAATACATACAGGAAAAGGAAGAAACAGCAAGCCCTTGATATTCTCAAGGGCACAATAACTTCTTTATTAAATAAGGTCTTTCTATCTCATGCCTCCAAAATTTGACATTTTCTTTTGTTTCTTCTCACAAAATTGCATTTCTTTCTGGTAAGTTTTATCTTGTTTAATATTGGGAGATATATTTAAGATGTTTATTTATAGTATACTGATTTCAGAAAGGTTCTAGAAATTTATTTGGCATATGGGGAGATATTAGCATAGTCTACTCACCCCCCAAGCTATGGGCTATGCCTAGGAAGGTGAGCAGTGAGGAACTGTGGCAAATTAATGGATGAAGGACTCTAAGTCAGAGATAAAACATAATCACTTCCTTGCTGAGTTATCAATATTGGGATTCCACATTAACCATTGCTAATGGAATCTTGAATGAATTCTCATCTTATGAATGAATTCCCTTCGTGGAAATTAACCTTAAATCTCATTGTCTTGGAATTTCCTGAAGTCATCATATAATAGAAAGAATGGGCTTTATATCAGACAAAATCGAATACTGTATGTTTTCTGATCACTTTAGCCTTTTGAGACTGTTTCTTCATCTATCAAACTTGGGCAATTGTTCTTTGTATGAAAGACTGTTCCTGATGTGAATGAATATTATTCATAAGGTTAAGTGAGTTAATGTCTGGGAAGTATTTGAAACATTAGTAGGCCAGATCTATACCATTTGTCTTTATAAAACCTAAAGATCCATTTGGCTAAAATAATACCTAAGCCTATTATAGCAGCTTAAAAAATAAGTTTCTATGTCATTGATAGCTTTCAGCCTCATGGTCATTGCCTCAAGGTCAAAAGATGGTTGTGCACAATGAATCATGTTCCTCATATTCCAGGCAGAAAGGAAGGTGAATGCAGGAAGCAATAAAGAATTGTACTTGTCCAAAGGATGAAGGATGGCCCAGAGTCCTTTGGTTTATGTATCATTGGCTAGAACTTTGTCCCAAGGCCATTACAAGTTCTCAGATAGTCTGTGGCAGCAAATATTTTTAGCTGATTACATTGTTCAAGCAAAATTAATGTTCTGTTAACAAAGGAAAAAGAACAATGGATATTGGGAAGGCAACTAGCAGGTTATTCCATGCCCCTAAAATGGTCCCTCAGCCAGTCCCATACTTCACTCCTTTTTTTCTTTCTCAGAAAGGAAAAAAGTGTCTCCGCACCAAGAAATCCCTCAATGCCATCCACCTGCAGTTCAAGAATTGCACCAGCCTACACACTTACAAGCCCAGGTTCTGTGGGGTCTGCAGCGATGGCCGCTGCTGCACACCCCACAACACCAAAACCATCCAGGTGGAGTTCCAGTGCGCCCCAGGGCAAATGGTCAAGAAACCGGTAATGGTCATTGGAACCTGCACCTGTCACACCAATTGCCCTAAAAACAATGAGGCTTTCCTCCAGGAGCTAGAGCTGAAGACGAGCGGTGGGAAAATGTAACCTGTCTCTCCAGAAACACCGTGACAGAGGCAAACTGCCGCTGCTGCATGACCCACCATCAAACGAGCATCAGAGAAATAATGAGGAACGTCGTCCTTAAGTCCTATGTCTTTTCTATGACCATGTGAGGACATTTCTATCTCCCTTCTTTTTTTAAGGAAAGATATGATTAACTGTAAACTTGGAATCAAGGTAAGCTCAGGATCTGGCGTGAGGATGACTAACTTTCCTGTGGTTTTATGACAAATGCAAATTTCTGTAAATTTAAGAAAGCAGATATGTGACTTCATTTGTAGACTGTATCCCATTGCATTCATCTTATTTTGTTGTGCACTAGTGAGATTCCAAGGAAATGTCACAGTAATGACACAGGGAAGTCTAGGATCATATTGAACATGTTGTTGTACAAATATTTCATCAAACCTCAAGGTTTGACTGGAGGATTTTCTCGTGTGCTCCTGGAGGATTCTCTCGTGGGCTCCTTCCTTTGGGCAGATCGACTCAGAACTTCTAAGTCCAAGGTCCAAGGAACATACAGCTCTTCAACGTGAAGTCCAGGGACTTAATTTTCTCTTTAATTGTACACTAAGGAACATGCCGTATCTACAGCAATGAAATGTTTGTTAAGTAGACTGGTGTTGTAAGCATTCTCCACCTCAGACACATTAACTCCTTTCCAAGAGAAAGAAGCTAAGCAGAAAACTCCCAGTACAGAGACGAATGGGCCCTCACAGCCCTCATATGTTTGTATCCTGGAAGCTGCTAAGTCCCACTAATTAGTTTTTAATTCAGCAGAAGCAGGGCATATCAGCAGGGATCCACTCATCAGTAAGATGAGAGGTTGCTCACAACCTTGGATGATTTTTGAATGTGTTTTGCATGGATTTTGAAAAAGAAAACCAAAGTTAACATGAATGGTGGTAAGAGACCACAAATTTTATGGGAGTTTAGAATCATTGTAGACACGCCCATAATGTATCCTTGGGCCATAATTATGAAAATTCACCGTTAAGACATTTGTGTATATGTACAAGTATGTAATTTGTCAGGCTACAAAGTAGGCTGCAATGTTCAATTTAGACATTCTTCAAACGTCACCATCTGCGTTCCACTTTTCTCCTTTAAAGTATTTATGAAAATATAAATTGTACATTTTGTAAAATATTATTTTTAATTTCCCTACTTGTCAGACATCACTAAATAAACACAATTTTATCGCTGTGACTCCATTATTACTTCTGTGCTTACAAGTTGAACATTGTTTACTGAAAATATAGAATTAAAATTTATGAATTAAATAGGCCATCAGTCAATAGTATCTATTGAAAGCAAAATGGATATTTCTGGATGAGCTTACAACCTCTTATCATAAGGGGAACAAAAGTCAGCTCTTACTGAGCTAGCTGATCCTCACTGCCACAGTCTCGGTCTCCAAACCATTTGTTCAAGCCAATATCTCAAGCCTTGATGCATTTTTTGTGGGGGCTGGGGGGGGGGGGGGACAGCCTGCCAGACACCACTATATCCTGAAATTTGAACTTGGTGTCTGACCAAGGAAAACTCACTTCCCTGGCTTTCTTATCTAAGTAAAGTGCTTGCCATCCTCCCAGTTGCCCAGCTTGAAGGGCCCACACTTTCTCGGTCGTTCTGCTCTTGCCAAATACCCAGGAAAGCATATTGCCAGTGATGCTATAGAGCTGGGCCATGCCAAGGCTACCATCTGGGCAATATGAGAGTCGCAGTTAATAGAAGTTTTATGTTTTGAAGCTTCTGGTTGATGCGATGTGGCTCTAAAGTTCTTTAATTAAAAAAAAAATCTTTTTAATAAAGTTTGTCCTAGTCACAACTTTACTTCCTCTATCTGCCTCCTCCTTCCCACTTGTCTCTTGGGGTAATTTCTATTTGTTTTTTGAGAGAAATTGGAAAGCAAACTTGACTTCTGGGTTTTATGCTCAGGTATTATCAATATCAGCTGACATTCCTTGCATATCTGCATTGAGCTGAGCACTGTACTTGTATTGCATTGTTCAACTTGCACAACAGCCCCGTGCAGTGGGTATTCTCCATATCCCCATGTTATAAATGAGGAAACGAAAAAATAGTTAAAAGAAACTGGTGGATCTAGAATTCCAACAGAAGCCATTTTGCTTCTACTTTAAGTTCCCACACAGGTTTGTCTCAATCAGTCTTTGAGACTGTTCTACCCCATGCCCCATGTTCATGATGGTAGAAAAAACATTGGACCTTCTCAAAGATCCAACACTACAGACTTGGCTGGGTTCGTCAAAAACAAAACAATCTTTAAACTGAGATTATAAGGAAATATAACCCCCGACCAACATAAAACTATTGAGTGATTTGATTTTGCTCAAAAGTATCTATGAACATGAATCCAAAGAGACCTAGAAAAGAATTTGCCACAAGATCTTAATGAATGGAGAACATACTGCCTTTACAATTAGAACAACAAAAATTAAAGCGGACATGAGATGTCCCTTCACGCACAGTCCCCTCCCACCTTTCCTTACTCAAGTGATGAATTAACGATCCCCTCCAGCATCCAAAATACTTATTAACTCATTTACTATATTCATTCAACAAGTACCTACTGATTGCTTCTCTGTACCCAGCATGGTTTTAGGTCCAGGGAACACAGCCACAGATAAACAATAAAAGAAACAAGTTTCCTCTTCTTCCTAGAGTTTATGTTGGGGAAGGCAGGCAAAGAAAAGCCAGAGAACATGGAAGACAAGCTTCAAATAATGAATAAAGAAACCTACGACAATCATCAAAACAGGGTGATATAATAGAAAAATCTATGGGTGGCTAATTTAGAAGAAGGTAGTTCAAGGAAGTTCTTTGTGAAGAGGTGACAGTTCATCTAAATGACAAAGAGTAAGAGAAAGAATCTTCCAGTCAGAGGTAACCACTAATGAAAAACAAGCAAACAAAACAAAATAGTGCCAGGGATAAGGCGCAAGCATCAAAGAAGCATTAAGGAAGATGCATGAGGCTAGAGCACAGAGCAGGAGGGGAGGAGAGGAAGGAGCCTCCGTGCTTGCAGGGGCTTGAGAACTTGCCAGAGTTCTACATATTTTCCAACCAATTCTTTATATCCCCATTATAGCATCTTGAGACCAAAAGTTATAGTCTTCTTTGTATCTGCCCAAGTACCTGACACACAGTAGGACCTCACTGCATACCACTGAATGAATGAATGAATGGTCTCTGCATTGACAAACAGCAGAAAGTTCTTTGAAATAAATGTTAGGCTTTTAAACTATCATTTTCATTATCACTATCATCTGAAGAGCTCTCCAAAATACATAAATACACACACGCACTTGCATTCCTAAAATCATAATTAAAGGCAGTTGAAAAAATGTGGTGTGATGTCCAATTATTTCTAAAGTTCCGAACATTCTAGGAACACAATGAGACAAACACTTATGGGGCAGAGTTTAGAGCTGCAGACAGAATCAGGGCTTGAGAATAATTCAAGCGGGAGTTTGAAAGGCAGGCCTATTCTTTTCTAGCTGTGGGATATTGGTGATTTGCACAGCCTCTGGAAGAAGTTCATCTTAGACTTCGATGGTCCCTGGAACTCAGGACTTTTCACTTGTAAAATCTGGATCGTCCTGGACAAATTAGGAGGAGTCCGTCACCCTAAATACAAGCTCAGTTGCAGCATCATAATACATGTTCCTAAGTACCTGACTGTGGGGGACACATAGTAGGTTTGCAAATGAAAGCTTTTAATACAATAAGTATTCAAAAGAGCAAAGCACTTGATGTTCAGAGGTGGACATTATTGAGCTCATTTTCACGGGGTAATATGAAGAGACTCAAAGAAGTAAGTGACCTATTAAGGACACAGTAAAATGAAGGAGCTAGGATTCAAACTCAGGGTCTGCCTGAGCTCAGAGCCAAAGCTTTTTCCTTTGCACAGTGCCACCGCCACTGAGGCCAAGTATATTTTCAGCAACCAAAACAATTCCAGCAGTTTCATTTTTGTGCTATTTTCCCAAACCATAAATGTTCTTTTTTAGAAACAGCATTGCAAAGCAGTGAGACTATTGAGATCATTTCTGTGAATGTGAAATTGTGAAAGCACTTAATTGCTGGTGTAGTGATAAGATGCATTTCATTGAAAATTATTTGGGGATTTTTATTTTCTTTGTCCACTCAAGCATTCCATTCAACAGTGAGGCAAAGATATCTTTAACTACACAAGGAGGTGATTTGTCACATACGTATCTGCACCTGAGATTATCAACAAAGCTTTTGATGGAGATTTCGGGGCAGTATTAGATTTCTCTCCCAATGTCCTCTTTGTTGTCATGCTTCCAAATGGGGCTCACTCCAAAATGTTCAATATCATAAGTCAAAGCATCAAAACAGTATGTCCTTTTGGCTGTGTGCTATAAGGCTTAGTTCGACAATCCATTATTGTTGGAAATGTGTTCATCTTAACCACACCGCACGGTTCTTGCGGGCATTCCTATGCTGTCTGCACCACAGAGGGTTCATAAAATTCAATTACCACTTCGATAACACGGCTAGCACTTGCTGAACTCTGAATAATGAAGAATGCTCTGCAGCCTTCCAGCCAAGGACTGTGAATTACCTTTATATTAAACCAGCTGTTCTGAAGATAATCAGGAGGTGCAAAGAGTAAGGATGGCAATGTTGTACCAGTCTTCCTAAGGGATGTGTATCTTTTCACTCAGGTCAGAAAAATGTAGGTCTGAATTCCAGCCAAGGAGCTCTGCAAAAGAATATACAGTTCCATTCAAATGGCAGGGTTTCACAGAAGGAACAGCCCTACTGGAAAGAGCTTGGAAACAAATATTTCATAATCCAAGAAGAAGATGTTGCTTGGACTTATATTTTATTAGCAAAATCTGAGAACCAGGCACTGCTTGTAACATCGATTCAGAAGTTTGGAAGAGGTTATAAAGTTCCTAGCTTGGGTTAAATATGGGTCAATATGCTCCAGGCTGACCCAGATTTGTCCTGCAGAAGCAAGGCTGCCCACAAGAGCCTGGAAGGACCTTTGCACAGGGAATGCCAGTGAGTGGGTGTTCTAGCTTCTCTGAAAGTTCAACAGAGAGAATCTCCCCCCATAATTTGTAGTACATCACAGACCCCAGGAAAGAGAAGTAATAAGGATCCCGCTGAGTGTGCCAGGCCATCTCCCCAGATTCCATATCCTTGTTCAAGAGTCTACTCTTTCAGTTCACCCTCTCTAAGAAGACCCTTAACTGGCATCCTTTTGTGCCCACCAGAACTACCCATCTACTCCTTGTAAGAATTACCATCATGGCAGCTACACCACCATTTCCGTTATTAGCTTTTGTGTCTGTCTCCCACTAAACCCTAAGCTCCATGAAAGCAGGGACCTTGACTGGCTTTCTCAACCCTACTTTACATTATGCTTCATGGACTTTTCCGGCCCAATCTTCCAAACACTTGAACATTTATTATTTAAAGATCTAAGCAGCAGAAACCCAGGATTGCAGGCCAAAGTTTCTAGTGTCATATTTTCTCCTAAAAATTCAGGTAAATGTTGACTCCTCCTTAACATAACTATGTTTGTTCAAATATAAAACTAATACTTAAAATTCATTACAGGCTATTATTCAACTTTACCCCCCGAACATTCAAGTAAAATTGATGTTCCAGGAAGATGCACTGTGATTACACCAAAGCCTCTTGCATCTTCGCGCACACTTCCCGTAGTCACGTGAGCTGTGATAGTAACCGGGTCACAAATCTCATCTCACTTTAGTGCCATCGATAGTCAAAGGCACCATTTGTTTATGTATAAAAACTTGAAATTCTATCTTTGACCTAGAACCCACCATCAATTGTAAGACTCAGATCACTTTCACAAGGTCAAAAACTTTTTTGATCTTTATTTTGAAATATATGAAATTTAGGGGAAAAATGAAAAAGGAGGAGATGGAGCAGGAGGAGAAAAACTAACATTTCTCAAGCTTAGTAGGTGTCAGGCTCTATGCAAAGTGCTTTACATAAATTAATTCATTTACTCTTCATCACAATTGTTAAGAGGTTGGAACTACTTTATCTCAAAACTACAGATGAGGAAAATGAAGAGTTGCAAAAGAAAACAAAAATAGCTTACATAGGATCATAAGTTGATTGTGCAGGAAAGCCAGGACTTGAATCCTCACATTCTGAATCCAAAATTTTTTGAGCTTAATTTTTATTAAATCATAACTGCAATACATTGATGGGGTACAATGCAGAATGCTTAAATCAAACTGATTAACACAACCATCACCTCACTTACTGATTTTTTGTGGTAAGACATTTATAATACACCCTAAGTTGTTTTGAAATGTACCCCAGCATTGTGGGGATCCCTCCAAATACCCTCTCTCCACTCTCTCTCCCTCTTCCCTCCCCTCTCCCGCCTCTCCACTCTTTCTTCTGGACTATTTTTGTGTTTTATCATTCGTATGAGTAAGTGATTATGTATTTTTTTCATAATAGTATGGAGTACATTGGATACTTTTTTCCCATTCTTGAGATACTTTACTAAGAAGACGATGTTCCAGCTCCATCCAAACAAACATAAAAGTTGCAAAGTCTTGAGAATTGAACAGAAACTTCTCTAAAGATGACAACATTTTTATATTTAGTCCCTCTGCTTCATTGCCTACATCCTGGGTTAGAGACAGTATGCACTCCAAATGAGAAAACAAGTGGTGGGTGCTCAAGAAACTCAAATGGATGGATGGCAGCTGCTGAGCTGTGAGGGATCTGTGCTCTGGACAGTGGTCACCAGCTGAGGAACTTCCCCAGGAGGAGGCATGGGCATCACATGCAGCCTTTGCAAAGGAAAACCACTGACTTTGGGTGATAACTCTGAGATCATCAGTCTTGTACTTTTCACCAGCTGATGAAATTAAGGCAGTGCTCTTTCTTTTATGCATTAATCAAATAATTAATCAAATATGTATTAATCATCTACCACATTCCAAGTCATGTGCTAGAACTAGGAATAAAACAGTGAACAAGGCAAATATAGTCCTCATCCTAATGAAGCTTATAGTCTGGTGAGTTGTATGAGTTTTTCCTTCAGTCCTGATTTCCCAGACTAAGTTACCTAGTCTTTTTAGCCTTTTCACTTCTGCTTACATTTTAGCCATGCTCACAAGAGTGGGATCCATAGAACTGAGCCCCATTTTTAGTGCCTCCCGAACCCCAGAGAACATGCAGAGAATGTAAACTCCCCACAGCTGAGTCTGAACTAGTTCAGACCCCTGGCGGCCAGCTCATCTGAAGCTGCCGCAGATGCTAATTTCTCGTGTGAAATTTAACTGTATACACAGATCCCTCTGCAGCAACCATAGGGAAACGCTGCACTTGGAGTCAAAAAATCCAAGTCATCTCTGGCTTCTGAGCTTCTAAGTCCACAAAATGAGGGCTGGGTTTAAGCCTCTTCACACCTCTACAAAATCTCAGGCAGTATTCTGCATAAAATAGGCCCTCAAAAAAATGTTAGATTTTTAAAAGGGGGGATGAATTGGTGGAAGTTTAGAAGGATGGGTAAATGGAGAAATTAGATGGATGAACTAAAAGTATTAATTAGAGGAACAAACAAATGAGAACTGGAACTTTGTGACTTTCATTTCCTGGCCCTTTAAATTAAATAGTTGTACCTATATTTAAGTTGACGCTACACGTGTAGAAAGTTCCATTAACAATCATCTCAGGAGTTGTCCAAAGCTCGCCCCTGCTCCCACCACCTACTTCACACTACTTTTTCTGATTCTCAGCACTAACTTCATCCCTCAGTTTACATTGGTTCCATTTATTTTTGTTCTTAGCTTTCCCCTGGCCCAGGTTCTGAAGTCCACTTTCTAGCTATGCTCTTCCTGGGGTGCCCCTGCCCTCTGGGGAGTCTGGCCAGCTAGCTTTCCTCTCTTACTCCCAACCTGTCCACCAAGTTATAGAAACAGTTTATTTGAGCTGTTAGACTTAAATCAAGCAAGATTTTAACGGAGAGTTTATTTCATTTGGACTTCCCTAAATAACAAAGGTCTCTCTAATATCATTGTGCATTAGTGGTATGTCTTTGCCACCAGATTCCCAGATTTTTTCAGTATTGACATCATAGTAGTTTAAGGAAAATAGTAACCTCTTCAATTCTGGGAGAAAATGTTGTAAAAGTAGTTTGCAGATTCTAAATCACCATTTGAAATAGGTACTATTAGGGGTCATTAGCTGCATAACTCTAAGGTCTTTGGATATAAAATCAAAAATTTTTAATCATCCAGATGGTTTATGTTGGAAAAAGCCAATTTGGCAGTCTAGTCCCAACCTCCTGAATGATTAAACAGAAAGAGTCAACGATTGTCACCTTGTAGACGTATTACCTGTAATGCTTAAATATTAAGCAATAGTAATGGTGATGCAAACAGAGAATGAAATATAATAGCTATATTTTTAAAAATTTGACAATATGTAAAAATTATCAAAAAATATGAATCATTTCACTAAAAGAATAAATGACCAGTAATAGACAAGATAATTATCTTGGTTCATGATATGTTTTCAGAAGACCATATCAAATATGCCTGGGTTTAACTCTTGTTACAAGTTTTCCTTTATTATGGTAAGAAGGTCAAAGTTCCCATGGGGAAATTTTTTTCTATATTGATTTAATTTAAAGGGATATTATTTACTAAGCATCCAGTATGTATAAGGTGATATCTCATGAAGCCCCATGATTTTGACAGTTGTGATCCTTAAAACTTAATTCCATCAAGACAAAGTATACCATATGTGAGAATTAATAACCTAACATTTGCTGAGCGCTTAACCAAAGTCAAATACAGCAAGACCCACCTCTCCTACCACAGAAGATATTCATTGTTAACCTCTGCAGGATGCTGGAAGAATTCGGTCATATTTTCTCTTCGTTCTAAGAAGGAACGTCTCTGGTGTCATTAGCAGATTCTGGGTTTCTGATCTACTGCCATTGTCCCAATACTTGTGACAGCTTCACTTGGTAACTTACCATAGACTCAGAAGGAGTTAAGTTGGGGAAATTTGCTCTCCCAATTCCATCGCTACAAGAGTAATACAAGAAACTGTCTCTTCCTTGAAAACCACCTTCTCCTTCTTTCTCTTGCTAAATAGCTACTGGGCTATGATGGGAACAAATAAAAGGTCAAATAGGGTATCCCAAAACAATAGTATATGGTAATAAGAGGAGAAGCTTACTTTGTCTAACTCACTCATCCCTAATGAAGGAAATCCTTGAACAAAAGCCTTTTCCTTAATAGTTTCTTATTTTGCTCACACCACCACTCTTTTTCAGGTCGTCCACTCCAATATTTTATCTCTTCTCCCAGCCACACTACCCCCTCCCCATAAAGCTGCTCCTCCATCTCGCCTTAATGGTTAACAGACAGGTGCCGCAGGCATTGACCTGAGTTGACGGAGGCTCCTACTCTTCTTGTTTCAGCTTGACTTAAGAGGACAAGGTTAGAGAAGATTTCTGGGAATGAAGCAGAAAGTAAATGTTCTGAGTTTCACCCTCAGTCATCAGAGGATCAGTTGATATCTTCATGAGTTTATCCAAAAAGAGACAATACCTTAGGGCAAGGATTCATTTCTCATCGATAATAAAACAAATCACAGCCAAAAATACACAGTGTGTTCTGGCGTCATAAAAAATGAAAAGTTTCCTTTTAGCAGGACTTCAACCTCAACCTTTGTGGAAACAGTGATCTTAGAATTATTAAAGGAGGAGCATTTGACTCTGCCGTTTTAATAGGGTTGTTCTAGCTCTAATAAGGTTGACTTCCATTGTGAACATCTTTACACACATAGTCTTACTCAATGCTCATAAATACCACTGAAGTATTGACATTTCTGTCCATTTTACTTGTTAAAATACCTGAAGAACTCTCAGACTAAAAATTCTCGAATTTGAGAGAAAAATATGCAATCTGTAAGCTCAAGAGTGATAACTCAAAATAACGGCTTTGAATTATCTCATAAATGACTTAAAACTTTCTCAAAAGAATAGAAAGGCATGGTGGCACCTGTGGCTCAAAGGAGAGGGTGCTGGCCCCATATACAGGAGGTGGCAGGTTCAAAACCGGCCCCAGCCAAAAACTGCTAAAAAAAAAAAAAAAGAATAGAAAGGCATTCTCCTGGTTTGGTGGCTTATGCCTTTTTCTATAACACTCTCACAGAGTCTCCATTTAAGAACTTACAAAAGACAGCCAGGTACAGTGGCTCATGCCTATAATCCCAGCACTTGGGGAGCCTGAGATGGGAAGATTCCTTAAGTCCAGGAGTTCAAGATTTGGCTCAACAAGAGTAGGACCCCAACTCTACCAAAATATAAAAATTAGCCATGTATGGCAGCTCACATCTGTAGTCCCTGCTATTCAGGAGACTGAGGTAGGAGGATCGCTTGAGCCCAGGCATTTAAGATTGCAGTAGGCTGTGGTGATGTCACTGTACTCTAGCCCACGCAGTAGAATGAGAGACTCTGTCTCAAAAACAGAAACAAAAGCAAAACAAACAAAAAACTTAGAGAAGACAATCTCTATTAAATGGACATCAACCCATCTTCACAGACTGAGAATAGACCTGTTCCTTTGTATTGTGAGGCATAGCAAAATATGTTTTACAACACATTTTTACAAGCAAAATATGTTATACAACACACTTTTACAGACTTTACAAATCATAACCCATTTTGCAGATGATTGACCAACCCTCAAAAAATGAAGAAATGAGGGTGAGATTACTATTTTCTCTAAATCAAGTCTCATTCCAATTTATCCTCAAAATCACAGAAGGATAACTGATACTATTTGGATGAGCTCATTTAAATATGTCAAACTCTTTTCAGAAAGATTAATTAGAATGTGTCAGCTATGCTGGTGGCAAAGTCATCTTGTTTCAAGTCTTCAAGAAGTAATATACAAGCAGGATTACAACTGCTCAATCTTTAGCGTGACATGCATAAAATCAATATTTCAAGCTCCTTTGGGAGTTACAGCCCAACATGCTGCTTGTAAACCATCATCATGACCTCAGCCAGCCCCTCCTGTCCAGTGGGGAAAATGGAATTACTCAGCCTTTGAGGAGAGACTCAAAGACTGAGCAGTTCACAGGGGCTGAGGATAGGCTGATGGTTTTCTAGAAGACAAATGTCAGATGTAGACGTTTCCTCGATGCCATGCCATAATCAGTCCCATCTGCTGTCAACTCAGAAAGCCAAACTCACTCACTGGGAAAGATTTGTGACAGCAAACCATAGGCATGTTCAAAGGACATCTTGAATGACTTTTCATTGTCTAAGAGATTTCAAGTAGCAGGACTTCTAAACATTTCTCCCAGAATTTCTCCTGGGAGCTCTTATCTTACATTTCGCTGAATTAAAGCAACCCCTATTGACTGATCTCTCTGGGTTTATCAATATTTTTAGTTTGGGGGCTTCTCAACTTTGTGGAAAACTGAGGTTCTCCTTTGTAATGTAGACGGTCTGATCCACAATTTCTCCCTCTGGTATTGTAAAATCCTACTCTGCTTAAGGTTGCTTTAAGGATAATCTGAAGAAGGTATAGTTTAGGATTTACTAGTACATTGTTCTCAACTTGGGGTGACTTTTCTCCCCAGAGGACATTTCAGTAATGTCTGGAGATGATTTTTATCATAAAAACTAGGGGAGTGTTACTGTTAACACCACTAACTACAGATAAAGGCCAGGGATGAGGGATGCTTCTAAATATCCTACCAGGGACAGCCCTCCACAGCAAGTAATTATTTGCCTCCAAATGTTAACAATGCCACTTTTGAAACATCTTGCACTAGCATAATGGCAGAAAACCTAAGTTTAACTAATGGCAAAGCTCAAGTTTCACTGCAGATAAAAATTCCCTCAGACCATGTTGCAGGAGGTATAGAAAAAAACAGCTAAAAAAAATTCTTTCAATGCTGGATTTTAAGAAATCTCTGAAAAGAGGTGCTGCAGAAACCTTTTTTGTGAGAAGATCACCCAAGCCAGAAAAATACATGTGGCCTGACACAGTTGGCCATTGCTATACAATTTAGAGAAGTAAATTCCAGAGACAGCTGGAAGGAAGAATTGATACCCAAAGTGATTTCCTCTTTTTGATGTATTTTAGCTGACTGAAGGGCCCTCAAGTCCCCAAAGTGTTAATTTCCAGAAAAATGGAAAGAAAAGGATGGAAGGATTAAGGTAAATATCAGCTGTGCATTGTCCTTAAGCCGCAGTGGAAGCAAGACCTTGAAATACACTTTTTCATTCACTTTCTCTCTTGATGTCTCCCCTATGTGAGAAACATGGTATGCACAATTGGCGCCTATATTATCCTCTGGCCAATACTTTATCCCGGTTGCCTTAGCAACTGTCAATATTTGTCTGGTATGTCACAGCCCCAGTTGGCCGAAAGCTGGTTGAATGTCTACTAGTAAAGTTTAGGGAAGAGAGACACCCAGCGGTCTAAATTAACTGAGCTGCGGAAAGCCATCTCCTGCTTCATATATATTTGAACTTGAGAAATGTTCATTAATTTTTAAATCTGATCCTCTTTTAATAATCAACAATGCCTACAGTTAAAGTTATGGGAACAGAGAACACGAGAGAGTAGACTT
Source organism: Galagoides demidoff (assembly GCA_963574575.1). NCBI lineage: Eukaryota > Metazoa > Chordata > Mammalia > Primates > Galagidae > Galagoides > Galagoides demidoff. Next base: position 38,638 of record CAUYQV010160032.1, on the reverse strand, counting down.
AACTTTTCCTATAACGGACCAGACAGTAAATATTTTAGGCTTTGTGAGCCATATGTTCTCTGTTGAAACTGCTCAACTCTCCTGTTATAGTGCAAAAGCACCATTAAACAATGTGTAAACAAATGATCCTGGCTGCATTCCAAGAAAATCTTATTTAACAAAAGCAAGCAACAAACCAAAATCAGCTCACAGGCAAAAGCTTCCTAAGAAGATAAAATCTATATCCTCTTTCAATCTACACATGCAACCGCCCCATCTCCTCCTTAGAATTTTGAAGCAATTGGAAGAACCACTGCAGAAAGACACAACGTCAACAGTCTGTAACATTCATGCGTCTACTTAGCATGTTCAAGGCACTGTCCCATGTGCCAGAGTAACAGCAACATACAGAGCAATTACTATGGACCCAGGCATCCTCAAACTATGGCCTGTGGGCCACATGCGACCCACCGAGGACATTTATCTGGCCCACCGGGTGTTTTTGCCACCACTGCCTGTCCTGCTTAGCAGCCAACTGGTCCCAGGGCCCATGGTCTGAGGGACAGTGAACTGGCCCCCTGTTTAAAAAGTTTGAGGACCCCTGCTATGGCCTGAGTGTTGTATCCCCTCAAAAGTCAAATGTTGAAACCTTTTTTAAAATTTTTATTTTATTACTATTATTATAATTTTTTTTTTTTTTTTTTAGACACAGAGTCTCACTTTGTTGCCCTTGGTACAGTGCTATGTCATCACACTCGCAGCAACCTCTAGCTATTGGGCTTGGGCAATTCTCTTGTGTCAGCCACCCGAGTAGGTGGGACTACAGGTGCCTGCCACAACACCCAGCTATTTTTTGTTGCAGTTTGGCCGGGGCCAGGTTCAAACCTGCCACCCTTAGTATATGGGACCAGTGCCCTACTCACTGAGCCACAGGCGCCGCCCTAAATTTTTATTGTTTATTTATTTATTTTTGAGACAGAGTCTCACTTGGTTGCCCTCAGTAGAATGCTGTGGCGTCACAGCTCACAGCAACTTCAAACTCTTGGGCACAAGCAATTCTCTTGCCTCACCCTCCCAAGTAGCTGGGACTACAGGTGCCCACTACAATACCTGGCTTTAAAGTTGAGGTCTCTTTCTGGCTCAGGCTGGTCTCCAACTTGTGAGTTCAGGCTATCCACCCACCTTGGTCTTCTAGAGTGCTAGGATTCCAAGTGTGAGCCACTGCGCCTGGCTCAAATGTTAAAACCTTAACCCCCAATTTGAGGGTTTTTGGAGATAGGAGCTTTGGGAGTTAATTGTGTGTTGAGGGTGAAGCCCTCATAATGAGATCAGTGCTCTTCTAAGAAGAAAAACCAATAGCTTGCTTCCTTTTTCTATCAGGTAGTGAAGCTCAAGGAAGGTGGATGTCTACAAACCAGCGAGAGGGTCCTCACTGGGCATTAAATCTGCCAACACTTTGATCTTGGGCTTTCCAGCCTCCAAACGATGAAAAACAACTGTTTGTTGTTTAAGCCACCCAGTCTCTGGTATTCTGTTTATAGCACCCAAAACTGACCAAGACAGCAGTTGAAAACTTCTGTCTTTGGGGACATTATATTTAAATTCAGTAACATAATACTATGTAAATAAAATGCCTTGTAAGTCAGTTGATGGTAACTACTATCAGAAAATTTCAAAGGGGAATTAAGATAGGGAACGAGCTGAGAAAATGTTATGGATTGAATTGCACTCCCCGCCCCCATATTGAAGGACTAATTCTTGGTACCTGTGAATGTGACCTTATTTGGAAATGTAATCTTTGAAGATGTAATCAATATCAAGTTAAGAAGAGATCATTAAGATTGGTCCTAGTCCACTCCAATTGATGTTCTTAAAAGAAGCCGAAATGCCATGTGAAGACAGAGACACCAAGGGAGAACCCTCAGTCTGATGACAAAGAAAAATACTAGATGATGCAGCTAAAATCCAAGAAATGCAAAGATTTCTGGCCATATCAGAGCCAAGAAGAGGAAAGAAAGGATTCTACCCAAAGTCTCAGAGCAGCATGGTCCTAAGGACATCTTGGCTATTAGAGAATAAATTTCTGTTGTTTTAAGCCACACAGCTTGTGGTATTGGGACAGCCCTAAGAAACTGACCCAGCAACAGAGAGAATTGCTATTGGAAAAAGAATGGTAAGGAAAGACTTCAGTGAGAGAGTGAGGGGGCAACTCATAGGGTTATATCTGGGTAGCAGTAATTAGAGCAGAGGAAACAACAAGTGTTAAGGTGCTGAGCCAGGAGAATCACTAGTAAGCCCTTGTGCTGGAGCCAAGTGAGAAACAAGAAGAAAAGGGGCTATCACATCAGAGAGATAAATGGAGCAGGATAATGTGGGGTGTGGGTCATTGCATAGAATTTGGCTTTTGTGCTGAGTGAGACATGACATTAAGGACTTTTGAGCAGAAGACATATGATATGAGTTATCTGTGGAAAGGATTGCTCTGGCCACGCTATTGGGAGCATATCCTATAGAAGCAAAAAATGGTAGCAGGAAGATCTTCATTGCAGTATTCTCAGAGTACATGTGAGAGGTACATGTGATACTAACAGAGAAGGTGGAAGTGTGGGGTTAGTTGTTAAGGCAGGATCTCCTGACATACCGGATATGAGGTATAAGAAAAAGTGAGGGTCAAGGACAATTGCAAGGTTTCTACTTCATAAAAACTTTAGTTTGAACTTGTCATGATGGGAAAGAGCAGGGTAAGAGAAGATTTCTTTGAAGGGACATGTCTAAGAGTTCACTTTTGGACAGGTAATAATGAGATGATACGTGTTAGATAAATTGACAGTTGGACATAGGAGTCTGGAGTTCAAGGGAAAGTTCTAGGATGAATATTGTAAATGTGCCTACCATTAGTACAGTTGTCCCCTGGTACTAATGGGGGATTAGTTCCAAGACCCTGCCTTGGATACCAAAATTTTATTAAATCCCTTATATAAAATGACATGGTATTTGTATATAACCTACACACATAATCCTGTATATTGTACTTTATATCATCCCTAATTACTTATAATATCTAATGCAATGTAAATGCTACATGAATAATTGTTACACTATATTGTTTAGAGAATAATGATAAGAAAAAAAGGATGCAGCAAGAGGATTTGGAAGGATGCAGCAAGAGGATTGCTCAAGCCCAAGGCAGTTTGAGGTTGCTATGATACATACTGAGTACAGACACAATTTTTAAAAAATAATTTCCATCCACTTTTGTTGAATCCATGGATGTTGATCATGGATCTGAAGGGCCAACTGTACATAAATGGTGTTTAATGCCAAGAGGCCAGAGGTGGTTTACTAGGAAATGAGTAGATGGGGTAATGGAGTAGATGTTCAAACACTGAGCCCTGAGGCGCTGTGACCCCCACTAATTGAAGCTGCAGAGAAGGAACCAGTTCAGGAAACTGAGAAGAAGCTACCAGAAAGAGAAGAGGAGGACCAGGAGAATGTGAGGTCCTGAAAGCCATGACAAGGGCTATTAAACACTAGTAGCTTAACACATAAGCAACATATAAGTTATGTGCCTGAAGCGAGCATGGAGAACTCCCTGCCGGATTTATCCATGAAAAGGTCATAAATAGGGTGAACGTATAATTTATCATCCTAATGAACTCACTTTAAAAGAAAAAATTATTCTTGGAGAATAAGCAGAGGCCAAGATTGTCTGTACAAATTAAGATGCACAAGTCACCTTAGTCATGAAAACATTGACAGGAGTAGTTTCATGGGTGTGATAGGGTCATCGACTAAATGCATTAGGTTCCATAGAAAATAAGCAGAGAGAAATTGGAGACAGTGATTGCAGGTATCATTTTAAGGAGTTTGCTATTTTTAAAAAGTAAAGAGAGTTGGTATAGGTAGAGATTGGCTAACAGACACAGAAGTATAGCTAGATGGGAAGAATAAGTTCAGTGTTCTATGGCACCATAAGTGACTATAGTAAACAACAATTTATTGTGTATTTCCAATTCCAAATACAGGCAGTCCCCAAGTTACAAACATCCAAAGAACATACAATTCACACTTACTAACAGAAGCTATTACAGGTAATAGGTAAGTGTACCTGTTCCTACATACAAATTCAACTTTAAAACAAACCTACAGAACTTATCTCATTCATAACCTGAGTACTGCCTGTAGCTAGAAGCATGGATTTTGGATGTTCTCAGCACAAAGAAATGATGACTGTTTTGATGTGCTGAATTGGCTAATTACTCTGGCTTGATCAATGTACATTGTATGCTGTATCAAAATATTACACTGCATCTCATAAATATTTATAATTATTATGTCAATTAAAAATAATAGGCTAGGCATGGTGGCTCACACCTATAATCCTAGGACTCAGGAAGCCAGGCAAATTGCTTGAGCTCAGGAGTTTGAGACCAGCCTGAGCAAGAGCAAGACCCCATCTTTACTAAAAATAGAAAAACTAGCAGGGCATAGTGGCACATACCTGTAGTCTCAGTTATGCAGCAAGAGGATTGCTCAAACCCAAGGCAGTTTGAGGTTGCTATGAGCTATGATGCCATGGGATTCTACCCAAGACGACAGAGTGAGACTCTGTTTAAGAAAACAAAAATAATAATACTAATAAGCTCTATCTGTGTAACTTTGAGCAAGTTCTTCAACCTCTTTGAGCCTCTTTGTGCACACTCAGGCACAAAATGCAGACCACGATACCTATCTCACCAAGTTTCTGTGAGGACGGAATGATAGCATGTACATACAGACACCAAATACTGTTTTTAATGAGGTCTTTGGAATTTGAAAAATCACCTAATTTTTTCATTGTTTTACAATATGAATTATACTAATTTATTATCATTATGATGGTGATTTGAATATTTTGTCACCGTCTATAGGCTGAGTCTTTGACTTCAAATTCCAGTTAACATCAGAGAAGTGAACAGGGAATGTTCTTTATATATAAAGAAAGAACATGTATATGTTCTTTATACATATACAGAAAGCCAAATTCTTAAGTATATTGTCATCCTGAGACCAGTCGGAGAGAAATACCTGCAATCCCTGAGGATTTAAGCCTCAGGGCTCAAGTCCTTCCAGCTCTAGGCTTCTATATTCAAGTCTACTCAGATTTATTCAGATCAATGGTCATCAGTTTTACAAATCGTTCCCTGGATCCAAGCATTTCAGTAGTTCAAAATCATCTTATCCTTCCTGTCTGTAGACATACATGTATCCATAATCAAAATTTCTGTTCTTGATCTTTACTACTGTGGGAATTCATACACACACACACACACACACACACACACGCACATACCACTCCTCCTTGCCTCAAGAATGTTGAGATTTCCCCCCAATTAAACACTGAATGCTCACAATTCAATCTTCTAGCTATCATTTGGATCCTCTATATTCTGTCTATCTGGCTTCATTTCCCTGAGTCAGTACTTGTCTAGAAAATTGCTTCAGATTGGCTTTCCACTCTCATTAACAACCCATCCTGAGAATACCAGCACAATATGGTATCCAAGAGAGCTATCTCTGGAAGTTCCCAAGGCTCACCAAGTTTCAAGTGTCAGAGAGAGATGGCTTCTGGGCAGAGACGGGAAGAAGGTCCGAAGTCAGAAGCCCCTGACTCATGAATTGAGTACCTACTGCATACAGCCATTGAGCCTAGTTGTTAAGAGCATAGACATAGATGTCAGACATATTTGTTCAACCTCTACTCTACCATTTATAATCTTTGTGATCTTGGTCAGGTCCCTTATTCTTTCTGAGCCTCATGTTATTTTCCTGTGAGATGAGAATCATAATAGACTCCTCTCATGGCAAAGCTAGGAGAATTATATAAGATCATCTATGTGACACTGGAACTTAGATCAAAATACAGAGCTTTTATTCTCAGGTAGATTCCAGACTTTAGTTTGGCTTTGTGGATGAAAATTTAGATTACATATATTGCATTGTGTTATTTTAAATACACCTGGCAAACCCACTCACAAAACAGGTCAAGAATAATTCCAGAGGTCTAGGAAGAAGAAAGAGTTGAGAATTACTCTGGGCCAGTGTTTTTTCTGTTCTCTTCTAACCATTTCACATAATGGCTTCAGAGGGTCTTTCCTTGTTGGCTTCATACTTGGGTCCCTTCTCTTCGCCTAGAGAAGATATTTTTCCTCCATACTTTTTGGAACAAATTTTAATCGCTTCCTTGAGTCTCTCATCTTTTACTACAGTACTTCCAAAATAGTTCCCATATTCACATTCTCTCTCTCCTTAGCTTCCATCCTGGTCTAAGGTATAAGCGCTTCTTGCCTGAAAACTTCAGAGAAGCTTTTACCTAATCTTCTCACATCCTTTCCAACCATGTTCTATCGTTTTCACAACAAATGTGTGACTAATCCGTTTCTCTGTTTAAAATTACTCACAATTATTGTACTTTTCCTAAAATCAAAATTCATTAGCATGGAGTGGAGAGGATAACACTATTTCCTGAAATCTCTCCTTTCCCTCCATAGTAATAGAGTTGTAATAGAAAAGCAGAAGCCAAGGCAGGGGGATCAGCCCTCTTCATAGTTGCATGTGACCTGCATGTTATCTGTTTCTGCAGAATATACTTACTTAAAACAATGCACATTTAACATTGCATAGTTTCTGTAGATCATGAATCCAGGAGCGGTTTAGCTGAGTTGTTTCAACTCAGCATCTTCCATGAGTTGGCAGCAGAGATGTTGGACAAGACTATGGTCATCTGAAGGTTTAACTAGTGCTTAAAAGAAGCTCTTCCAGCATCACTAATGTGGCTGTTGGCAGATGGCCTCAGTTCCTCACTCTGTGATGGCCAGAAGATTTACTTCTTTGCTATTTGGATTTCTAGGTAGGTGTGCTCATAAAACAGCAGCTGGATTCCCCCAGAGCAAGTGATCCAAGAAAGAAAGAAAGTGGAGACCCACCATTTCTCTTATACCCTAGTCTCTGAAGTCATGAATGACCAATTCCTTTCTTTTCTATTCATTAGAAGTGAGATATTAAATCAAAGGGTGGGAATTCAGTTCCACCTAGTAAAGGAATTGTCAAAAAAAATTTGCAGACCTCTTTTAAACCACCACCCCTGTGACGCTTTTGCTATTTAAATGTGGAAAAGAGTGAGTTTTGCTACTTCTAGGTTAAGCCTTTTAAGAAGCAAATGGGTTCATTCATGCTCTCTTTCTTCCATAGGCAGGATGCAAAAAAAGGGACTAGATCCAGGAAGATTAACGGATCTTGGGTTTCTGAATCACTACATGGAAGAGAGCCAACCACAGTCATTTGGATATTAACTTGAATGAGAAATAAAATCCTTTTGTGCCTAAATCTTTATTTGGGGATCCACTGGTTATAACAGATTAGCCTAATCTAACATATATGTGGGGCTTACAAGGTCCTGCACTAACTTACTCTCAGTCCACTTTCCTTGCCACCTAATCCCAGTTATACCAGTGTCCTTTCAGTTACATGAGTATCCCAAGAATTTAGGGTCCTTACCTATGCTTCTCTGTTGTTCCTGCAACATATGACTGACTTCTACCATCCTTGGGAATTAGCTTAATTACTACTACTCAGAAGAGCTTAGTTTGGCCAAACTGATTAAATAGGTCTCCATCTTGGGCATGTCACTTATTTTATAGCATATACACACATGAGAATTATATATTTATTTGTTATCTGCCTAATGGCTACCTATTGTATGTGTCACTTAACTCCTTGAGGCTGAATCCACATGTTGTAGGGTACATTGTAGTTCACTGCCTCATCCTATGGGAAGATTATATATTTCTGCCCTTTTGAAGGCAGGTGTGGTCATGGAACTTCCTTTGATCAATGAAATGTGAATTTAAGTTACATGTGCAATTCATGAATAGGAGCTGTGTCATCTGGGTACACCCGGTGTAATTTATGCTGAGGGAGAGAAGGCATTACAAAGGAAAAGTCATGAGTTGCTTTTATGTTTTTTAACATGAGACAAAGCTATATAACACAGAATTAAGCATTTCAAAGTGAACAGTTCTGAGGCATTTAGTAAATCATAAATTGCTATTGTTCCTAAGTGCAAAGTAAGGGTGGGGTTGGAAGCAGTTGTCAGAGAATTTGGAAATGAAAATGACTAGAAAATGACCCCTACCTGGTAGATTAAACTGGTTGCAGCTCAAGACTCCAGAATACTCCATCAGGTGGGAGAATGAAAGGGGAATCCCTGATTTTCTAAAGATGCTTGGGATACAAAAATTATCATAAAACCATTAGAAAGGAGATATTTTATGTAAATGTACAGTTTCTTTTGAATTTGCTGTGATCCTTAGGTCATTCCCAATAGGAATGACCATGTAACTATTGAAGCTCTAGTACTCAGAATTTCCCCCATTGGATTTAAGAGATTTGAAATGATATATCAGTTTCTTTCAATACATTTCCAACCCCAAGTAGAGAATAGGAGAGAAGAGTAATAAAAAGAGAAAAGAGACCTGAGTATGGGAATTAGAAGTGCTGACTAGCTCTCAGCTTTAACTTTTAAGTCAACCTGTCAGAACTAAACTGCTTCCATCTAGAGAATAATGATGTTGGGAAAAATTCCCCAATTGAACAGCTTTTTCTCCAAATATGTTCAGTCAAAATGTGAAGGAATTCATAGCCTGAAGTATGACAAAAGGTACTATAAATTTCTCCCAAGAACTATGATTTCTCTTTCACACAAGAAATATGCCCAATGACTACATTAACGGAGGTCAGAGAGGAAGTAACTGGAAGAACACTGTTCCAACCCTTTTCCATTTTGTAGGTCAGGACACTGAGAAGCCTAATCCCACCCAATGGGAATATGTTTGATCCTACATGGATGTTACTGAACACTGCATCTTTATAAGTGTATTTTTGAAATTTAAACATAGTTTTGAGCAAATTCATTAATAGGAATCAACATTTCCACAAGTTAAAAGAAGGAGAAGAAGAGCAGAAATGCAGAGGCCTACAAAGCTGGATCCTTTTTCTTATGAGTTTTATTATAGGATCGAATCCTATTTGATCATCGAAACAAAAGTTATAACACCATATGAGACTTAAAGCCATAATACTTATAACCTAATAACAACCTAAGGATACGGGGTGTGGGGAGGGTGGGGGGAGTGGGTGGAGGGAGAGGGATTTGAGGGTTCACTTCTGTGGTTCATCTTACAAGGGTACAAGTGAATCTTTCTACGAGTAGAATATGAACGTTTTAACACAATAACTAAGAAAGTTACATGAAGGCTATTTTAACCAGTTTGATGGAAGTATCTTGGATTGTGTGTGAAAACACCACACTGTACCCCTGAAGTACATCAATGTACACAGTTACCATTCAATTTTAAAAAAAGCCATTATACTTAAAAGCAGAGAAAGTAAATGAAGCTAAGTGGAAGTAAGGTTTCCAAACTTCACCTGAAGAAAGTGATGATACATTGACCGCCATTGATCGTAAATGGATATTGCAACACCAAGAAAATTACATGAAGAGGTAGACTCGAAAACACCATAAGTAAATCAAGGGGGTTAGGGGATGAAAAGAGAGAGAGAGAGAGAACAAAATGACAGATTCAAAACCTAACATATAAATAATTACCTTAAATATGAAGGCTCCAAATACATCCATTAGAAGACAGAGGTTGGCAGCAAGGATACAAAGGGAAAGAGTGGGGGGATTTCGAGGGAGTCAAAGTGGAGGTGAACTGACAAAGCAAAAGGTCAATGTCAGCTTTGCCAATTTGCATACATTTTGCTACATTTAAGCCACTAACCGCATAATGCACCTGGGACAGATTGACCTTCCTCCAATCTATATAGCCCTTAATTTTCCTTCTCCTAACTTCTTTTTTAATGAGGCTTATTTCTGCTACAGATCAATGGATTAAAACCCCACCAGCTTCACTTCTTTCCCCATACAGCTTAGTTTAGTTTCTAAGACGTCTCTCTGAGCATCATCTTACCAATACCCCGGTACCCTCATTCTTTCCATTCTTTCTTAGTTTACTTTCTTAATTTCCTGCCCTGGATCAATCCTGGAATCTCCTTTCATTGCTTATAACTGAAAATATTTACTAAAAAGGGTGGATTGAGGCCACTACACTCTTATGGTTCTTTCCACTAAGCCCTCAATATTCCTAAGTAAAACGTTTTACCTATGTAGGATCCATCCTCTCTCCCATTTCTTGTAAAATTTATTCCAAACCTTCACTGATTTTCAAGTTGCTTACCGTTTTCATTAAGGGGGACAAGATTTTTCATTCACAAATTATTTTCCTCATATAAACCCAAATGTATCCCAACTTTTATCTCGTAAGTCTTTTCTTCAGTCTTATATTAGAAATCCCTTCTCCCCTTTGTGGTTTCTGTACCATTCTCTCCTTCCTTATGCATTTTCTATCTATGCCCCTTTTCTTTAAGACTCTCCAGTTTCTCGCTATTCATTCCTCCCTTTTGCATAAGAATGTTTTGAAACTCAAGTAAATCTTTCACCTCATCCCATGTAGCTATTGCTCTATTGATCCATTTCTTGCTTTTTATTCATATGAAGTCTTCCTGAAAGAACAGTTCATGCTCCCCTTCACTTTCTTACTGTGTCTTCCTCATGGCTGCAAGAAACAGACCACACAATAAGAGTTCTGCAAACAAACACATTTTTTTTAAGTCACATAAGAAGCTAGGAAATAGGTGGCCCCAGGATTAGTTTAATGCATAATCATATCTTCAAAGATGCGTGTCCCGTCCTTCCCTTTATTCCCCTATCCTCGGACTGTTGATCCTTGTCTTCAAGAGAATTTCCCATGGTGACAAGATGGCCAGCATACAACAAGGGCTCACACCCTCACACAACCACTTCCATAGCCAGAAAAAACAAGAGACAGGGAAAAGAACTCTTCCTAAACATTTTTCCCTCTTCCCTAGTTCTCTTCTGTAACTCACATTGGTTGAATTTAAGCCACTTCTGCTAACAAGGAAAACCAGGACAGCCTGTTCAGCTCTATCCCCAGAGGCACACCCTGCTTGTAGGGAAGAGGCTAAGATAATGGCTATTGGTAAGGTGACCAGCAGAATTGGCTGCCCTCAGTATCCATTCACTTTTCTCCACCACTGCCCTCCCCAGACATGGCTTTCTTTTCAGTCTAAAATAACCCAATGACCTACCAGCTGAGCAAAGCATGAGAATACTGAGTCCCTTTTCTGGTTGACCTTCATACAGAATTTAAACATAAAGACGCTCGACTCCCTCCTTTTTACAAATTTCCACTGGAGTGAGTTACTTCATATCACCCTATCCCAATGTTCCAGCATCTTGGTGCCCCCTTTTTCAGTATTCTACATTGGTGTTTCTCCACCTGGGTCTTAAATGTTGCTATTAATGCATTATCGTACTGCCTTCAACCCTATTCTCTTCATGTCCTCCTTGGTCTGTTTTATCCTTTTTTGGACTACAAGCTGCTTTGAGAAAATGGAAGAAATAATCTGTAAAATATAAAGACACAACATTTAGGTGAGTGTATAATTTCAGAGCACTTAGAGACCCTCCTAAGACCCACCCATCAATCCCTCTGGGGCTTCTTGCTCTGTGCATCCTCCCAGGACAGTCTCAATCATGACCGTTTTCAACTGCATCCAACATTCCCCGCATATCTAGCACCACCTTAGACCTCACCCTTGAGCTCCAAATTTGTTGTATAATTTCAACAATCTAATAAAAGTCTCTCTCAATATGTGTTGTAGACGTCCCTTACTGAACTTACCCTAAAATAGAACTCACTGTCTTCAATATTAGCTTCCCCTGAGCCAGTCTGCTCTCATACTTATATTCTTCCTCCAGTATTTTTCCTCTTGGTTAATGGCATTTTAAAAAGGCAGACAAGTTCTAAATAGCTTTCCTCCTTTCCATTCTTCTTCCTCTCCTACATTCAGTTGGTAGCTAAGTCTGTTCACATATATTACAAAGAGTCTCTGGAATTTTTCTTTTCTCCATCTCTGTTGCAACACTCTACTTGAGGACCTCATGATTTCCTTCCTGGATTATTACAATAGACATATACTAGTGATACTCACTCTAGTCCCTCCTCCATGCTAATACCAAAGATCTCTCACTAAAGCCAAGATATAATCGCTTTCCAGATTTAAATCTGTGATCTTCATTTCCAACACACAAACCCAAATTTCTTAAGATTATTCCCATACATTATCTGACTCTCATACTTATCACCTTCCAATATTTTCTTCCAAGGCCCACATGTAACCTATGCACAAGCCACTACTGCCATGAACCAAATAAGCCACCTTTCCATATACTTCATCCACCTGGAATTTCTAGCTCCTACTGTCCTACTTAGTAGATGTATATCCACCTTTTGAGGCCTAAACAAAAGGCCACTTCTCAAAAAAACCTTTTTCTGTCTGAATTTTATGCAAACCCATATCATTGAATTTATCCAAGTGAGTAATATTAAATGGTTTTATTTACAATTCCATATTCCTCATAATATTCTGAGCTCTTTGGAAATACAGGTCATTAATAATTCAACTTGATGACTGTTGGCAGATATCAATGTGCTGGTAGAATAAAAGAAAGATTTTAGCAAGTATTTTTTTTTAATGAAGTGAGTTTTATTTCTTCTGCCATTATTATGTGCTTTTAAGAGTGATCAGAATTTTTCTGGGAAAGGGAAGATTTTCTTGGTTTTCTGCATGGGCAACTTCAACATCCTAAAAACTATAATGTCTGCATTTCAGAATCCCCAACACATCTATTTGTTGAATACTACCTTGATTTTGTTCTTTGCTCTGGCAGAAAATGTCCACTAGGGAGCACAATAGTGACATGCATTTCTTTGTACACTCAAGTGATCTGCTTCAGAGCAAAAACTCATTTTGAAACAAAATCTCCTTATGTGCACAGTTGTTTTTTAAACTTCTAAAACAAATTAAAATGCAAACTCTGTATTCCTTATCTCCATTCTTCAGAGATCCTTTTGTAAATAATCATATTTGGTATATTTCCAACAAACAAAACTAAACTTCCCACTTTTCCTCTGACCCTAGCAATTCTTTTATTCAACAAACATATTTTTTCTAAGTCTCCAACTATGTGAAAGCCATTTTTTCAGAAAACAGGTAAGATGGAAAATCTACAACCAACATGTGTTAGGTGGCAAGCCTAGCATTGGAATTAAAGGTACAGGGACAGTAAGAGATGTTTTCTGCTGTTCAGGCCCTCATATGCTAAGATAAAAAAGGTAAATAATGTCTTACATTTTAAAGTGGCTATTAGTGGGCGGTGCCTGTTGCTCAAAGGAGTAGAGTGCCGGCCCCATATGCCAGAGGTGGTGGGTTCAAACTCAGCCCCAGCCAAAAACTGCAGGGAAAAAAAAAAAAGTGGCGATTAGTACAATAGAAGAATGTAGATGATATTCTTCTATTACAAATATGTCAGCAAAAGAGAAATTTGGAAACAGTTGGCTTGTGTCCATGAGAACTGGCCATAGGAAAATGAAAGCAATTTAGGAAAATCATGCACAAAGACATTTTTTAAAGTAACGCATGAATTTTTCACTATTGAAGGCCTATTTTCTATAAAACAATCAATCCTGTCATAAAACGTACTTTTTGAATGAGAGAAAAAAAGAAAATCCCCAAGCTTTTCTTTAAAACAATGAAGAAAGAAAAATGGAAGATGATCACAAACAGGTTTAGAGACAAGTACGTAAAGGCAAAAGCTGAGTTGACCTTAAGGAGGGTTGGCGCAAATTAGAAGCACCTTGTGCCTTCAAGCAAAACCAAAAACACATCTTTTCTGGAAAAAAGTATCCTTAACATAGACCCTAGAAATGCCCACAAATTGAAACCAACCACATCCAAGCTTATAATCCATGGACGCCAAACACATAAGCCACCAAGAGTGAAAGTCATCAGAAGCAAGAAACCATCAAGTGAGAATTTTCAGACACAAAATATAGAACAGTTACATATAAACTGTTGAAATAAATTAAACCTGATATTAAAAAAACAAGCAGAGAAAAAAATAGTACATAGATATATTTGAGAAAAATAAAAACAAAGACAACTTTTTAAAATGAAATTGTTTAAATATAGAGCTGGGTACATGGACTAAAGAGCAAAATAGACATAACAAGTGAACTGAAAGACAGATCTCAACAATGCATATTCAAAGCATTCTATAATAGACATATTCTTATTTGACAATGTGAATGTTACTTTCTTTGCATTATTATTATTGCTTAATATTTTGATGCAAAAAAAAAGAATGCATATTGAGTGGCTAAAGAAACTAAGAAAATATCAAAAAGAGATTAAGAAATACCAAATATAAAATTGAAATGTCTGACATGTCTAAATAGAATTTCAAAAAGTCAGAACAGAATGGATTAAGGAAGGGAAATATGACAACAAATAATGCCTGAGAACTTTCCAGGACTCATCAGACTTTAGTTGAAGTTATGAATCTCTAGATAACACAAGGCACAATATGTCAAACAGAGTAGATCACACACATAATTCCCTGTATTATAAAGGGTACAGGCTAAGGTACCATAACAAAGATATCTTAAGTTACAGTGGGTTCAAAAAGATAAAATTTTATTCTTTATCACAAAATACTCCCACAGGTAGGTAGTTCAAGGTGATTAGACTGCTCAAAAGGACTCAGGGATGAAGCTTTGCCCGTCTTAAACTTGACTTCCTTTCTGATTCTCAGACAGCTGCTCTAGTTGTACCCAGAGCTCATCCAGTATGAACAGAGGGAGAAGTCTTTAAGCTTCCCTTTAAGGTCATGACACAGATGTATGCATCACTTTGAGAAGAAACTAGCCCAACTTTTAAAAAACCTATGGGCCGGATTGCCAGATTTGAAAAGGGACCGGATTGCCAGATTTGAAAAGGGAGAAGCTCCAAATACAAAGATAATCTTTCTCATCCAGTAAATTTATCACAAGGGTATTTTTCTGATTAAGCAAAGAATTAGGGTGAGGCTAGAAAGCAAAAATGATTTCCTGAATTCCATCTTACAGGTTTTTCTCCTCACAGTCTCCCAGTATCACAGCCTCAATCGACATCTAGCAAACCTTACATCTAACAATCTTAAGGTTTCACAGTTTAGCTTTAAAGTAAAATAGGCTGCTAACAGGCTAAAAAGGAGGGCCCTGAATCACCTTCAAAGTGTTTAATGACATTTAAGCAAATCTGCAAGCAAAGGTCCACTCTATACAACCTCTGTTATGACCAATGTATTGCTCTTATGCTAGCATGGAGGCTGAAGACTGGAATGAAAAAAAGAAAAATTGCCTTAGATTCTTTTTTTTTTTAATTCCAAGGCCTTAATAGAGAGACCAATTCAACACTGTGCCCCCAAACAGATAACATACTGATTAGACAGCCCTACCCCTGTCAGAGCTGCCAAAAAAAAGTATAGACTATTTTCTCGGGGCCCAATAATTTGACCTAAGAATTTGATATTTGACCCAAGACCCAATTTCATGTAAATTTGATATTTACATGAAAATATTTTAAATATATATAGACCCATAGAAGGTAAAAGTAGAAAAATACATGTGTAACCACTAAGCATAAGAGTGCAGATGTAAGTATTTTAAAAGATGAAGTTTATTACCATAAAAAACTGACATCAGAAAGAGCATTCTGTAACGACAACATAAAGAGTTCATCAAGAAAAGATAACAAAAGTATTTGTCACCATTAAACCTGCCCTACAAGAAATATTCAAAGGTGCTCTAAACACTGAAAATAACAGTCAATACTCATCAGAATAAAAATAATTGAAAACTCACAGCTACTATGGAACAGTAATGTGAGGGAGAATACAAACGCAATAGCTAACAATTTTTTTAATTCCAAGGCCTTAATAGAGAGACCAAATTCAAGGCACTGCCCCAAAACGGATAACATCCTGATTGGTACTGATCAGATAACCCTACCTCTGTCAGAACTGCAAAGATGACTAGAACAGTAGCCCATTTATCAATATTAACACGGAATGAAAATTGTCTAACTGCTCCTACTTAAAAGATATAGATGGATGAAATAGACTAATAAACTACAACCCAAATATTTGTTATCTTCAAGAAACCCATTGAATGCATAAAGACTTGCATAGACTCAAGGTAAAAGGGTAGAAAAAAATATTCCACACAAATGAAAGCCAAAAATGAGCAGAAGGAGGTATTCTTACATCAGATAAAACAGACCTTACATCGATAACAGTGAAAAAAGACAAAGACAGTGGTTATATAATGATAAAGGGATCAAGCCAACAAGAAGATATAACAATCCTAAATATATATGCAGCCGAGACCAGACTTCCCAGATTCATAAAATAAATACTACTGGATCTAAGAAATGAAATAAATAGCAACATAATAATAGCAGTGGACTTTACCAGTCCACAGACAGAGCTAGAATAGATCAGAGAGGAGGCAAAAAGTCAAAAATTGGAATTAAATGGGACTCTAGAACAAATGCACCTCACAGACGTTTACAGAACATTTAACTGAAAACTGTAGAATACACAGTCTCATAGTACATGGAATGTTTTTCAAGATATAACATATGTGAGGCCACAAAATAAGTATCAGCAAATTTTAAAACACCAAAATCATACCATGTATCTTCTCAGACTACAGCAGAACAAAACTAGAAATCAATTTCAAGAGGAAATGTCTAAAATATACAAATACAAGAAAGTTAACCTGCTACTAAATGATCTTCAAGTCAATGACAATATCAAGAGGGAAATTATATATATATCTAAAGGACAGCAGTGACACAAGCTACCAAAATCTCTGCGAGACAGAAAAAGCAGCGCTAAGAAGGAACTTCATAGCACTAAGTGCCTACATTAAAAAGACAGAAAGATGACAAGTTAATAGCCTAACATCATACCTCAGGGAACTGGAAAAACAAGAACAAACTCATCCCAGAGCCAGCAGAAAACAAGAAAAAGCAAAGAAAAACTAAATATAACTGACACCAAGAAAATGACATAAAGGATCAATGAATTGAAAAAATGGTTCTTTGGTGGTGCCTATGGCTCAGTGAGTAAGGTGCTGGCCCCATATACCAAGGGTGGCAGGTTCGAACCCAGCCCCAGCCAAACTGCAACAAAAAATATCTGGGCATCGTGGTGGTCGTCTGTAGTCCCAACTACTTGGGAGGGTGAGGCCACAGAATCGCTTAAGCCCAGGAGTTGGAGTTGCTGTGAGCTGTGATGTCACAGCACTCTACCCAAGGCCATGGGTAAAATAAGACTCTATCTCAAAAAAAGGAAAAAGAAAAATTGGTTTTTGAAAAGATAAACAAAATCAATAAACCACTAGCTAGTTTAATCAAGTAAAGAAGAAAAAAGACTCAAACTGTATCAAAATGAGAAAAGGGATACTACAACTGATATTAAAGAAATAGAAAAGATCATCTGAGACTACTATGAACACTTCTATGTACACAAAATAAACAATCTAGAGGAAATAGAAAAAAATATATTGGAAACATACAACCTTCAAAGTTTGAATCAAGGAGGAAAAGAAATCCTGAACAGACCAATATTGAGAAGCACTATTAAGTCAGCAATAAAATCAAAATCTCCCAACAACAAAAATAAAAACAAAAAAAGCCTGGGACAAGATGGATTAATAGCCAACTACCAGACCTACAAAAAACTGGCACCAATCCTACTGAAACTCTTCCATTAAGTTGAGTAGGAGGGAATTCCTTTCTAATTCATTCTATGAATCTAGTATCACCCTAATACCAAAGCCAGGAAGAGACATAACAAAAAAGAAAACTACAAACTAATATTTTTTTATAATAATAAATGTAAAAGTCTTGAACAAAATACCAGCAAATAAAATCTAAAACCTCAGCCTGTGGCTCAGTGAGTAGGGCGCCAGCCCCATGTACCACGAGGGTGGCAGGTTCAAACCTGGCCAACTGTAACAAAAAAATAGCCAGCATTGTGGCAGGCTCCTGTGGTCCCAGCTGCTTGGGAGCTGAGGCAAGAGAATCTCCTAAGCCCAAGAGCTGGAGGTTGCTGTGAGCTACGATGCAATGGCACTCTCCCAAGGGTGACAAAGTGAGACTCTGTCTTTAAAAAATAATAATAATAATAATAATAATTCACCATGAACATGGGGTTTTATTCCAGAGATGTCAGGATGGTTCAACATACACAAATCAATAAATGTGATTCACCACATAAACCAAATTTAAAACAAAAACCATATGATCATCTCAATAGATGCAGTAAAAGCATTTGATAAAATCCAGCACTGCTTCATGATAAAAACCCTTAGCAAACCAGACATAGAAGGAACGTACCTTAAAATTATAAAAGCTAACACCATATCAAATGGGGAAAGGTTGAAAGTTTTCCCACAAAGAAGTGGAACAAGACAAGGACGCCCATTTCTCACTTTTCACCAGCTCTTTTCAACATAGTCCTGGAAGTCCTAGTCAAGCAATCAGGCAATAAAGAGAAACCAAGTGCATCTAAGGTGGAATAAAGGATGCCAGACTATCCCTGTTTGCCTATGATAAGATCTTCGACCTAGAAAAATGATAAAACTCCACCAAAAAAAACCTCCTAGAATTGATAAATAAATCCAGTAAAGTCTCAGTTTACAAAATTAATGTACACAAATCAGTAGCATTTCTATGCACTAATAAAAGTCATAATGAGTATCAAATCAAGAACTCAATACCATACAATAAGCACAAAAAATAAATAAAAGACACAGGAATACGCTTACCTATGGAGGTGACTTACCAATGACTGATGTAAGAAGTAGTTGATTACACAAATAAATGGGTAAACATCCCAGGCTCATGAATTGGAAGAACCAATATTGTTAAAATGTCATATGCCCAAAGTGATTTACAGATTCAATACAATTCCCATCAAAATACCAATATCATTTTTTCACAGAATTAGGACAATCCTTAATTTCATATAGACTCATAAGAGAGCCCAAATAGCCAAAGAAAACCTCACAAAAGATTATATTTCGAGGCAACATATTACCTAACTTCAAATTATATTGCAACGTTATATTAACAGAACAGCACAGTACTGGTATAAAAGCAGTCTCGTGGGTCAGTGGAACAGGATAAAGAACCCTGAAACAAAACGATAGACCTGCAAGCAATTGATCTTTGACAAACCAGACAAAAACATACATTGGAGAAAGGATCTCCTACTCAATCAATGATGCTCAGAAAATTGGATAGTCTCATGCAGAAGAATGAAACTATATTCTGACCTTTCACCAGACATAAAAATTAACTCAAGATGGATTAAAGACTTAAATATAAGTCCTAACACCATTAACACCCTGGACAAAAAGCATAGGAAAAACTCTTTTTGACATTGAAGTAGGCAAAGAATTTATGACGAGGACCACACAGGCTAATATAACAAAAACAAAAATAAATAAATAGGACTTAAATAAACTAAAATGTTTCTGCACTACAAAATAAATAATCAAAAGAGTAAACAGACGATCTACAGAATGGTAGAAAACGTTTGCCAACTATGCATCTGACAAAGAACTCAAGCTCAGAATCTATAGGGAACTCAGACAAATCAGCAAAGAAAAAGCAACCCCATCAAAAAGTGGGAGAAAAAGCAACCCCATCAAAAAGTGGGGGAAAAAACATAAATATTCAATTTTCAAAAGAAGATAGACAAATAGCCAACAAACATACGAAAAAATGCTCAACATCAATAATCACCTGTCTGAATGGCTATTAGTAAAATTTAGAAAACAATAGACATTGTCAAGGATGCTATGAAAAGGAAATTCTTATACACTCTTGGTGGAACTGTAAATTAGTACAAGCTGTATGCAAAACAGTACAGAGATTCCTCAAAGAAATAAAAGTAAACTTAACATTCAATCAAGCAATCCCATTATTGGGTATCTACCCAAAGGGAAAAAAAAAGTCATTTTATCAAAAAAAAAAAATCTGCACTTGAATATTTGCCTCAGCTCATGTCACAATGTTGCAAAGATATAAAACCAACGGAAGTACCCATTAACTGATGAGTAGACAAAGAAATGTGATAAATTGTGTATCTATTTGGATGGAAATAGAGACCATTATCTCAGGAATGGAAAAAGCAAACACCATGGTCTCACTTATAAGTAGGAGACATTCTGGTACAGATATCTTTGTTGTAGTGTGATTTTTGGTCTTCTGGATATATTCCTAGTAGAGGAATTGTAGGATCAAATGGCAGGTTTATTTTTAGTTCTCTAAGTGTTCTCCAGATGTCTTTCCAAAAGGATGTATTAGTTTGCAATCCCACCAGCACTGTAGAAGTGTTCCCTTTCTCCACATCCATGCTAGCATCTCTGATTTTGGGATTTTGTGATATGGGCTAATCTTACTGGAGTTAGGTAATATCTCAAAATAGTTTTGATTTGCATTTCTCTGATGATTAAGGATGATGAGCATTTCTTCATATATCTATAGGCCATATGCCTGTCATCCCCAATTCATAATTGCTAGGTCATGGAAGAAGCCCAGGTGCCCATCAATCCATGAATGGATCAATAAATTGTGGTATATGTACACCATGGAATACTATGCAGCCCTAAAGAAGGATGGAGACTTTACCTCCTTTGTGTTTGCATGGATGGAGCTGGAAAATATTCTTCTTAGTATCTCAAGTATCTCAAGTATTGGAAGAAAAAGTATCCAATGTACTCAGCCCTACTATAAAACTAACTTATAGCTTTCATGAGAAAGCTATAACCCAATTATAGCCCAAGAATATGGGGAAAGGGGAGGGGAAGGGGGGAGGATGGGTGGAGGGAGGGTGATTGGTGGGATCACGCCTATGATTCATCTTATAAGGGTACATGTGAATCTTTCTAAACGTAGAATATAAATGTCTTAACACAATAACTAAGAAACTGACATGAAGGCTATGTTAACCAGTTTGATGAAAATATTTCAAATTGTATATAAAAACAGCACACTGTACCCCATGACTGTATTAATGTACACAGCTATGATTTAATAAAAAAAATAAGTAGGAGATACACAAGGGATTTATATGGTCATAAAATAGGGTAATAGGCCCTGGAAACTAACACTGGGGAAGGTTAACAGAGGGAAGGATAAAAATCTACCCATCTAATACAATAAATGCTATATGGTGATGGGCACACTGAAAGCCCTGACTTCAGCATGATACAATTCATCCATATAACAAAAAACACTTGAACCCCCTAAATTCTTTGGAACTAATAAAAAGTATATTCTCTTAATAATAGTAATAGAGTCTCTAGAATCCATGAGGCAAAAACTGACCAAGTTAAACTAAAAATAGATAAATTTTAGAGAGAAGTGACAGCTGAAGAAGGGTTGGGAGATGACAATACAAAACGGCCTGAACCTAACATTGCTGACTTTGCAGACAGACAAGGGGCTAAAGCCAAGAAATATGACTGTCTCTAGAGCAGTAGTTTTCAGCCCATGTGCCATGAGAGAATCTAAGGTATGCCTCTAAAATTTTTAGAGATCATCGATTATTTTTGAAAGAAGTTCAAAGCACAGTAAGTATATTCTTTTTTTATTCTTTTTTTTAACAATATAATTTAAGTGTGCTGTGAAAGTTTAACTATAGGTTCAAGTGTGCCAGGAGATAAAAAAGATGAAAAACGCTGCTCTAGAAGCTGGCCAGAGCTCTCAGTTTACAACCAGCAAAAAACCTAGAAACTTGGTCCTACAACTGCAAACTGAAGTTTGCTAACAACTCAAATGAGCAAAGAAATGGCTCTTCCTGGAGAACCTCCCAGAAGGAACATAGTCCTGCCAACACCTTGATTTTAGCCTTTGTGACTATGTTGGACTCTTTGAACTCCAGAACTATAGAATAATAACTTTGTGTTTAGCTGCTAAACAAATAAATAAAATAAAAAATAGACAATTCATATCACAATTGGAGATTTTATCATACATTTCTTTATATTTGATAAAATAAGAGCATTAAAATGAATAATGATATTGAAGATTTGAACAACTCTTAGCACCAACTTAATCTAATTCACATTTACAAAAGACTAAGCCAACTTGCTGCACAATACACGTTCTTTTGAGTGTACAGGGAACATTAACCAAGATATCTCACATGGTAAATTATTAAACAAGTTTCCATAAATATCAAAGGACTGTCATCTTACAGAGTACATCCTCTGACTAGATCGCTACTCAATTCAATTCAAATCAATAAACACAACTACCTACAAAATTCCAATATATTTTGAAACTTAGCAAAACACTCCCATATCACCCATAAATCAAAGAACAAGGAAAATTAGGAATATTTCATTCTTGATAATAAAAATGCAAACTATTAAGATGTGTGGGGATACAGCAAAAGCAATTTGACATGGGACGTATACAGTATGAAATGCTTCTATTCGAAGAGTGGTATGACATTCACTCTTCAAAGATCCATGCTTCTTCGAAATCTAGGTCATAAAAGGCAGGTAGCCTCAACTTTGACCACTTTTGAGGAAACCAGTCACATTGTCATGAGGTCACTCAAATAGTCCACTTTAACAGCACACATGCAGAGACCGGTGCCTTTACCCAACCGCCAGCACTAACTTGCCAGCCATGAGTGCTGCCCACTGGAGGTGGGCCTTCCTGCTCCAGCCAAGCCTTCAGACAACTGCAGCCCCACTGGTATCTCACTTCAACCCTATTAAGAAACTCCAATTACAGCATCCTAGCTGAGCCCTTCCTAAAATCCTTATTTATAGAACTCATGAATATAAGAAATGATTGTTTTATTCCA
Source organism: Galagoides demidoff (assembly GCA_963574575.1). Lineage (NCBI taxonomy): Eukaryota > Metazoa > Chordata > Mammalia > Primates > Galagidae > Galagoides > Galagoides demidoff. Next base: position 15,759 of record CAUYQV010160032.1, on the reverse strand, counting down.
TTAAGATTTGGAGGTAATTTGCTATGCAACATTAGTAACTAGAACAAGAAGAAATGCATAAAATAAGTGACAAGCCTAGAAGGTGGTCCCTCTTGGATAACAGTAGTTTAAGCATTGGCTGTTTTTTTTGTTTGTTTTTTGACTGTCACTTTTCCTGAATTTTCTGTTAAGTTGTCTGCCTCTGTTGGATTACATCTAGTTCTTAGCCCCCACTAAAATAGACTATTTTTAAAATAGACTTACCAAATTTTATTTACATCTGTGATTTTTATTTTCAAAATGAAGGCAAAATAAAGACATTTCCAGAGAACAAAAACAGAGATTTTGTTAGTAGACCTATCATACAAGTAATATTAATGGAAGTTTTCAGCCTAGAAGCAATGACTCCTGTGTAATTTTAATCCATACAGAAAAGATAATTATTTAACTATCAAAGATACTATAATTGTATATTTCTTCTCCTTCCTCCTAATTGATTTATAGGTATATAGATCATTAGATCAGAATAAATAACTCAGAAATATGTCCACACAAACATGCCAACTTGTTTTTTTTTTTACAAAGATGCAAAATTAATTCAATAAAGGAAACATCCTGGACAAGTAAACATCGATGGATAAAAAGAGAAACCTCACACCTTAAACAAAAACGAACTCAAAATGGATAAACCAATAGTAGTGTTGAACTACACTACAAAAGTTTTTGGAAAAACAGAAAATCTTCAGGGTCTTAGATATGACAACAAAAGCATAACCCATAAAAGGAAAAACTGATAAACTAAACCTCAGCAAGTTTTAAAACATTTGCTTTGCAAAAGATCCTTACAAGAGGATGAAAGGCAAGTTATAGAATGGGATTAAATATTTGCCAACATATGTGACAAAGCCCTATTATTATCTAGAACACAGAACGAACACTCAAAACGCAACATTAAAAAACAAATAATCCAATTAGAAAGTAGGCAAAAGACATGAAAGAGACGTCCCACTGCAGAGAATATAGAGATGGAAAGTAAGCACATGAGAAGATGCCCCACATCGTCGGCCACGAGGGAAATATAAACTAAAACCACATGGAATGTTGCTATGCATTTATCAGAATGGCTCATAAAGAGCAAGGAAGACCCCAAATGCTAGAGAAGATTTGAGGCAACTGAATCTCTCATACAATGCTAGTGGAAACGTAAAATGCTTTATCTGCTTGAAAATAATTTGGAAGTTTCTTCCCCCATTCCCCCTACTCTTAACATTGCTAATGATCCAGATAAAAGTTTCAAAGTCAATTTTTCCACATCTTCTCTCCATTTTTTCCTCTCAACTACATTTTTCCCTGTCAGTGGCTTACTAGACTTGGCAGCCCCTCTGTGGATACTTGTTTGGGGCCAGAGGTGTGGGCGATGATGACACCAGGGTGTGCTGGAATTAAGTTTTGGGATGTACTGCCCAGTCTGATTTCAGGTCAGTCTAACAGGCTCTTTGGGCAACACACTAGTTTGGGGCCTCAAATGCTTCCAGGAATAAAGTGGCCTGAACTTCAGAGTGAGCCCTTGCATGGTGCCACGAATTCTGATCATTTATTAGTGTTTTTACTAGTCGTGAATTAATCTCTGTGCATTTTTCAAAACTCACAGACCTATTCAAACAACTTAAGGGGAAAGAGTTTATAATTTTTTTTCATAGACCCATACCCCACAAAAAATGAATTTTACTACGTGTAAATTTAAAAAACCCAACCAGTATGGTGGAGAGAAAACAAGATAGAACACAGGCTGTAGCAAGTGAATCTGACTCTATTACAAATAGGGATGAGAAGAAATGAGCTGGCATAAACATATTTACCAAAAAAAAAAAGTATTTGGACCATATACTATGAGGTTAGAGACTAATTATGTATGCAAATGTTGGGCTCTAGTTGGAAATATTTACTAATTTCTGTAGTAGTTTTAACATGTGTCCAAAAATTCTTTACTAATCCTCCCTCCAGAGGTATAGAGCTAGAGCTTAATTCTGCTCCCCTTGACTGTGAGCTAAACCTAATGACTTGCTTCCAAAATAAGATATGGAAATGGAAAAAATGATTTTTTAATGAAGAGCCTGACAGGCACCCTGTGAACAAGTGATCAAAATTAATATAATCAATAATAAACCATATCAATGTTATGCAGCTCCAATATGATGTCACATCACCAGTGTGGCATTCTCACCCCATGATCTACCATCTCAGTACAGACATGAAAAAACATCATAAAAATCTAAACGGAGGGGTATGACACAAAATACCTAATGGATGCTCTTCAAAAGTGTCAGGGCCATCAAAGACAAGAAAAGAGAAAATGTAAGAGATTGAAGAAAACTAAGGCAACATAATAAATAGATACAGTTGCAGAGGAATGGACACCATGCTTACAAAGCACAGTTACTGATTCTTACCACATTAAAAGGAAATGCTGAGAAGAGGACAGTCTCCTGGCAAGCCTAGAGACATTTTGTGACGTGGGGCAGTCCCCCAAGTAACTCAGGTTCCGGAATGAGATAAGATTGGTCACTCACTAGTAAGCGCCAGTTAACATTGATGCTTATTAGTTCTTCAGAGGGGCTGTGGGGAAAGACCACTTGGCAGTCCTTACGCATGCAGCCCTCATATGTAATTACCTTAACTCTGTTGTGTATAACCTTAATAAATAACCATTGCGAAGGGCACCCTGGGCCACCCTGCACTTAAGATTAGCCCGCCTTCCATAGCTTGTACTTCTAATCCGTGTCATGCCTGCTTTCTTTGTGCGGCAACCAAGACCAGGGCCATAGGGGTCAGGACATATAGTATACTATGCAGGCTTGGACTCTGGAACAGGAAAAAAAAACATCATTAATGGAGAGATGAGGAAATGCGAAAAAGTCTGCAACTTTTTGGTGGTATTTTATGAGCATTTAATTCTTAGTTTTGGAAAGTGTCTTGTGGTTACATAAGATGTTGACATGGGGGCCAACTGGGTGTATGCTATACAAGAACTCTTTGTAATGTTTTGCCTAGTTTTCGTGAGTTTAAAATGTTTCAAAATAAAAAGTGGGAAATACAAATTATATAAACGTACAATTTTTAAATTATATTAAAAATAGGGGAAGATGATAATAAACTATGGACAGATGCAAAAATGTGGCTAGATCTTAAGAACAGTATGCCATTACGCTGAGCAGTAGCCGCCAGACAAAAAAGAGTGTGTCTGTGTGATTCTGTTTATGTGGACTCCTGGAACAAACAAAAGCAATGGTGATAGAAATCCCAGCAGTAAGCTTCCCTGGAGAGGGACGGACTGACCGAAACAAGTCTGCATTATTGGAAATAGTTCATCTCTTAATTCAGCTGGTGGTTTCCTGGGTTTTTTACATTTTTTAAATCTCATAGAACTATACACATTGAAAGGAATATTTATTACACGTGAATTATTCCTCAATAAAGTTGCTTTTGAAAAAAACAGATTGGAGAATGGAGAAATGAATAAAAAAGAAGGATTCATAAAATATACAGGGCATAAATTAAACAGCACTAACTTGATCAAGGAAAAGACCCAAGAACAGGCTTCGGTCTGTTTAAAGCTTTGAAAATAACCATAACCCCCAAAGTGCCCCTAACCTGCTGAGCACTGAAACTGAGAAATGTTCTCCATTTCCAGGAAACAAGGGTGAGAGCGGGCTGTTCCCACACCTTCAGCTAGTTCTGGCCTCCATGTATATTTGAGACTAATTCACCACTAGTAAAGCATTAATAAATGATCAGAACTCATGGCACCAGGCAAGGGCTCACTTTCAAGTTCAGGCCACTTCCTTCCTATTCTTGGAAGCACTTGAAGCCCAAAACCCGTGCCCAAAGAGCCTGTTAGGCTGATCTGAAATCAGACTGGGCAGTACATCCAAAGAGTTAATCCAAGCACACCCTGATGTCACCATCACCCACACTTCTGGCCAAACAAGTATCCACAGGGGGGCTGCCAAGTCTGGTAAGCCACTGACAGGGAAAAATCTAGTGGGGAGGAAAAAATGGAGAGAAGATGTGGAAAAATGGACTTTGAAACCTTTATCTGGATCACTGGCAATGTTAAGAGTAGGGGGAATCAGGAAGATATGAACGGAACACAAGAGCCTGGATTTAGGTGTCGGAGAGGCCACAAATCTGGAAAGTGCATTCTTGGGAAACTTACTTAAACTTTCTGGGCTTCAGTTTCCTCATCTGAAAAAAATGAGCATGTTCATTCTGTGAGGTGGACCCTCATGTTAGTGGCCCATCCTATTGAATATAATGAATCTAAGCAAAGGACTTGGTTTTTCATGTCTCCCAAACCAGTGGTTTGATCTGTGCATCTTTGACTGACAACTTTCTCTTTTGTTTGCAGTATTTGTCCCATCGTTTCTCAAAGTTTAGACTCTACACCCCACTCGGCATCCAACTCTCCCAGGGAATAATTTAAAAAGCCAAATCCCAGGAGCTCCTACAGACTTCCCTGAAGAACCTCTAGGGGTGAGACACAGCAAGATATTGATTTTATTTTGAAAGAATCGCCAACTCACAGTGAAATTGCAAATACAGTATAAAGAGCTGATGAACCATTTAAGGTTTGGGTGCAAACATGTTGTTTCAACCTCCCCAGGGTGCATATCCTACAAGCAAGGACATTGTCCTACATAACCACAAAGCAACGATCAAAATCAGGAAGCTGACACCAGCACATTCTCACCCTTAATCTTCAGGCCTCATTCAACTTTCGTCCATTGTCTTAATGATATGCTTCCTATCAAAAAGAATCACCAATTTAGTTATCAAGGCTCCTGAGACTTCTGCAGTGTGAAATGGTGTCTCTCTTTTTTCTTGACTTTCATGCCCCCGATTCTTTTGGAAGTTACAGGCAAGTCACTCAGTAGAGTATTCCTCCGTTTGGATCTGTGCCATGATGTTTCCTCACGATTAGCTTCAAGTACTGACCCTGGGCAGGAAAGCAGTGCTGAGCCCTCTTCCGTGCATCACACAGTGGGTGACTTCAGTGTATCCTGTTGCTGATGATGTCCAGTTTATCACTCGATTGATGATGGTGTCTTTCAGGCTTCTCCTCTATTAAGTTAGCCTTTTTCCTCAAAATGAGTAAGTATACTAAGGAAAAGTGGTTTGAAACTATAAATACCCCATTCTGCACCGACCTTTCAAATTCTCCATATATTCATTTAAGTCTTTATGGAATCTAGCTTTTTATTTTACTTCACTATATACATTACTCACCACCTTTACTCCCACCCCCATTTTCCCGGTAGAAAGTATTTGAAGCGGGCCTCTTTGACAAGCTTCCACCCTTGTTTGTTCACTCCTTGGCCTCCTTGCAGAAGATGCTCTAGGCTCATGTTTGATCTTCCCTGCCCCCAACCTGAAATCAGCCATTTCTTCAAGGATCCCTGGCTCTTTCCGTGGAAAATAGTATTTAGAAGCCAAGATTTGAGTACTAGGCATGTTTCTCCTGCTAATGGGATGCCCCAGTGGACAGAAAGGGGGAATGTGTGTGTGTACATGCATGCACATATATACATATCTCTCTATATTGAAAACCATGGCATTATACTTCCATTTCTGATTCAACACCAGAAAACTAATTCACATATTCTTCCATTCCATATTTATAGCTTACTTCTTTGACAGAGAAATCTATCTCCCATTATTTTTAATATATTTATTTACGAGGCCAAGCTCACTTTATGTGACAAATCTCCCATCTTCTCCACTACCCCCTTCCACACATAAAATGCCCTTTTAGCACTGCCCTCCAGACCCCATGTAGACATCTTCCTTATCCCGCATGGGTTCCAACTTTGCACACCAGATGCCCTCATGCAGTGGTTGCCCTCCTCCACCCTAGGCCACTGCCCTTCTCACTCTGCCCTATGCATGGGTATCTCCTTCAACCTACTTAGGCTTCAACACTCTGCCCATGGTACATACATGTCCTCTTCCCCTTGCCACACTTTGATTAAAAACTTCAGTGAGATTTCAGTGCCCAGTTTAAATCAGGTTGGGAGATGAGAGGTAGAAGGGGTTTGGGCACTGATAGCTGGTAAAACTTTTTAGCATAAAATCAACCCAAATAGAGCTCATGAGCTATGTGAATGTCAACTTTAAAAAAAATCATAATGGCGGTTTGTGAATCTGTTCTGATTCCCTAAGTCATGAGGACTCTGCTGTTTTCTTCCTTTGGTCACGTAGGAAAATGATACATGATACTTACATCCATAAAATTGCAATTCCATGAAAGTAATAACAGCAGCCAATGGGCTCAGTTACTGCCCCTTGCCAGGTTATCAGGAGCAGACCTCCCCCTGTGCTTATTGACTTTCTGCCTCTGGGAGAAACACAGGATTTCTTAGTGTTCTTTTATTATAGGGTATAGAAATCAATGTTATATAGATCCTGTTTGTTCCTGGTTCCTAAGTAGCAGTCCTATGAATAGAAATATGAGTGATGTCTTCCTGCCTCTGGCTCTTGTGGCCATTCCTAGCTACCAACACAACCAGCGAGGCTGTCTGAAGATATTGAGCATGTCATATGGAGAAAGGCAGACAAGAGGCCTGAGGGAAAAGCACAAAGCGAGATAATCAAAGCCATAGAGGCACAAGGGACTGCGTGGAACACATGACAGGACCATCTTGTCCCCCACTCAACTAGTCACTCTCTCCTCCAGAGCTTAGCCACCCCACTCCTGATGGCTCTTTCCCATCAGCACATCTCAGCTTCTTCCAGCTGTAAAAGTCCCTAACTTTGCTGCACACACTGCCTTCCCTGTCACCCTTTATCTCTGACTCCTCTCTGACAGCCAAACTACATTGAAAAAGTGTATTCACTACTATTTTCACTTTCTCTCCTCCGCTCCCTTTTCTCAGTTTTGAGCCAGCTTCCTCCTTAGCCATCCCTGACCTTGGCATTGCCAAAATCAACTATGACCATCCTGTGGCGAAATCCAACAGACAAATATTTATTAATCTCTACATATTACCCTTTGTAACATTATTTGGCTCCATATACCATTCCCTCCTCCTCCAGACTCTTGCTGCAATTGGTGTGCAGAGCATCGTTCCCTCCTGGTTTTTCTTCTACCTCTGCAGCTGCTCTTGGTGGCTGTTTCTACCTTAACCCCCCATCCCCAGTTGAGCTATTCACAAAGTCCAATCCTCACTCCTGAGTGATCATAGCCAATGAACCCAAATCTCTCTCTCCTGCCTGGAGCTCGCTCCTGAAACTCGGGTCTTTAGATAAAACCATCAGTGGGTATCTCTGAGCACTGACTGGTTTATCTTAATCCAAACATGTCCCAAACTGAACCCTTGAGCTTTAAACACAAAATCTGCATCTCCCTTACCCCTTTTCTTCTTCGGGGGCACCTTCAGTGTAGTCTTCCAGGCCAGAAACCTGGGAGTCTCTCTGGACTAATCATTTTCCCCCACCATTCACATCAAGCCCCACTGAACTACCTTCTAACTATCACCTGCCTACCTCTTCTGCACTCCTGCAGCCACTGGCATAATTTAAACTCATCCTTTCCCACTCAAATCACTGACAGAGCTTCCAGACAAACATCAAAGTTGTCCTGCTTTCTCCCTTTTCCATCAGCATGGTCTTTATAAATCTCAAATTGGATTATTCTCCTCCTCTACTTACTCCCAAACTCTCTATTACCTACAGAATAAATTGCAGAAAATCCTTGGCAGCGTGTTCAAGGTCATTTATAATCTGCTACAACCCAGGTCTCAAGCTTCATCCCTTAATATTCCCTATCCTGTGTGCAGTAATTCAGTCCCTCTCAACCATTCCCAATTCTTCCAGCAAATCATGCTTTACATTACATAAGTCCCTGACTTTGGACACACAAATTAAGAACTGATGCTTCACTAACCTCCTACTAACTAAGCAGCACTGTGCAGATGTGGCCCACTCATGTCACCTCCTCTAGAACAGGTGCTGTTCTGCTCTGTCCTCCCTTGTCTGGACCAGCTGCCTTACCTGAGAGCATATACATCACCCAGGATTCCCCTGTCACAACACCCATCAAAACTGCTTGGTGACCATTCTATGGCTTGTCTGTCTCCCGTTGGAGTTCACCAAAGAATTTCCCACAGGCTGTATCCAATCTGTAGCTGTCTCTTATATTTGTCCAAACAGTGTTTAACAATAACACTTTGACTTAGTTGTTAACATTAAAAATCTGGAACTTTTCCATAATAATAAAAAGGTCTGAATTTCTAGTATCTCTTGAAAGATCAGGCCATGCTGCTCATCCTCTACAGTTTTCTGGAGTCCACTTTTAGATGGCTCTTTACAGAGATGTGTTGCTGTCCAAACTTCCCCAGTCCCCATGTGACCTTCTTTCCTTAGAGGCCTTACTGCCTGGTCATCATAGAGGTATTTGACTTTGTAACCTCCCCAACAGATCTTGTGCTCCCTAAGAGCAGGGATGGGATTTTGTTTATTTTTTCTATCCTTAGTGCAGCTTAATAATTTTGCTGTTTTTATTCCACTTATCATAGTGAGCCCAACAAAACACTGTGCATTCAATGAGTTCTCACCAAACAGATGCCGTCCATCACTTCAACCACTACTCAACCACTCCTCCAGGAAAGAGACCCACATGCCTGGCTTGGGCTTCTCTGTGTCCATAATGGCCAAGTGGGAAAGAGGGTAGAACAGAAGACAATTTAGAGAACTGTACACAAGAGAGGAAGCAAGCTATTGCAATCCTGCTACTGTGGCTCTGGGCATCCTCCTTGGATAACATCGGGTATTTGATGAATGAGAGGTTGGCCCAAAGTTCCTAAATACAGTCTGGAGAAAGAAAATATTTTTCCCCATTCTGAGGAGATGGCATGTTTCTTTCACTTGGAGAAAAGATCAAGTTTAAGGATTGGTTTCCTCAAAGAGCTCAAGTTTTTTTTTAATAACTGTTTCATTTTGAATCTGTTCCAGCTATCTGCCTTCTGTCATTGCCAAGCTGGTCACAATTATTGAAGAGTAATACTCAACACTGTGGTTTTATGGGAGAAAAAAAAAATAACAGCTCCTATGAATAACATAATGGCAGTGGAAGAGAACAAATGTTATTTCAAAGATGTTTCGCCTCAGCGACTGTGCATCCCAGGTGCGTGCGTGGCTCTCTGGACCACTCCTGGCATTAACAGGTCAGCATCTCCCCTATTTGTCTAAAGGGAGGAGGCTCTCTAAGCCTGGAGCTACAGCTCTACTGAAACCTCAGTTCCAAAATAAAGACTAGTTCTTCCATGTTTCCTTAGTCCGCTTGTCCAGAAAAAACTTATTTTTATCCTTTCTATTCTTTCCTGCACCCAGTACATGTTCACAGAAAAGCACACACATCCACACTTTCTTTCCTTCTCTAAGAACATTCATAGTTTTAGATTTATGCCTATCTTTGTAGAGTTACCTTTCGTTCTTTATTTTCCTCATGCTTTAGGAAATAGAGATTTGGGAAAACTGTAGAACAACTATTTATGCTTCTGGGCAAGATTATATTAATGGCATAAGCTTTGAGGTCAGAGGGAATCATGCTTATATCTTGGTACTAACCTTTCCTAGGCAACATAAGTCAAGTTACTTAAATTTCTATCATGAGTAAATTATGATGTAACACTTTTGGAAAATACTGGGCATTAGAATAAATACAAGAATTATAAAATATGAAACATATTTACATTGCGACATGAACATCAGATTTCTTTCATTATCAGTAAAACAAACATTTGTGGAATGCTTTTTACATTTTCATAAATATTGTGTAAATAAGATAATTCTTCATAATGACTTTATGAGATAATGATATTCTCGTAAGTCTTAATTCTATGGATCACAAATCACAGAGGGCCAACAATAACTTGCTGAGGGTCATACCTTTAGTAAATAACAGACTTAAGACTTACGTAGATTCTAGAACCCGTGGGATAGTTTTTATTTTAAAAAATTAAGATATTATAGGTTAAACCTGAGGCCAACAAGCTCCTAAGTTCCATTCTTTTTAAAATAATAATAATAATACACAATATGAGATCGACTCTCTTCACAAATTTTTAGTGTACAGTAGGGTATTGTTAACTTAAGGACAATGTTATATGACAGATTGCTAGAACTTACTCATCTTTCATGTCTAAAACTTTATAACAGTTGAACAGTGACTCCCCATTTCCCCCATTCTCACCACTTAGCAAACACCATTCTACTTCTATGAATTTGACTACTTTACATACTTCATATAAGTGGAAATAATGTGAACATCTATCAACATTCTCTATCTATGAATGGATAAAGAAAATGTGATAGATCCATACAATGAAATAGTATTCGTCCTTAGAAAAAAGAAAGCCTTGCCATAGGTGATGACATGGGTAAACTTTGAAGACTGCCATGGCTTGAATACATCCTCTAGAATTCCTAAGTTGAAATCTAATGCCCAATGTGGTAGTATTAAGTGGTGAGGTTTTTTTAGGAGGAGTCATGATGGCTGAGACCTCATGAATTAGATTATGGTCCTTATTAAAAGGGTTTGAAGGAGTGGGTTCATTCTCTTCTGCTCTTTTATCATGTGAGGACATAGCACTCATCCCTTCCTATTTTTTTACCTTTCTGTCTCTTCTACCATGTGAGGACAAAGCAGGAGTTGCCGTCATGGAAGCAGAGAATAGCCCTCAAAAGACCTTAAATTTGCCCATGCCTTGATCTCCAGAACACTGAGAAAATAAATGTCTATCTTTTATATTATCCACTCTAAGGCATTTTGTTATAGCAGCACAAATCAAATACAACAAGCACATGATGTTAAGTGAAATAGCCAGGTTTCATTCCTATACTTGCCAGGAGCCTTTGAGCTTAGAAAACCTCCCTGTGGGGTCTTACTCACCTCTGTGTGCCCAGCACATACAAGACACCTGATATTGTTGAATGCATACATGACAGCCTGAAAGAGCTTGGCTCTAAAGTTCCTACCACCAGATCTCTACCAGACACATCCTGCATGTTGGCAATCCTTGCATCTATTCATAGCTGCTTCCTTATTAAATGACCATAGCAACCGTTCTAAATCTTTTACACACCCATCATACCCAGTGCCATTTTCCCATCACCATTGCCCCCCTTTTAGTCAGCTATTCTCTCCTTTGAAGGTACTTGATGGGAACAATCATTGCATTTCATGTTATCCTTTAAGGTTATGCCTCATAATCCCCCACTACTCCCTGGAGTTTTCTGATGACAGAAACCTTTTCCAAATCACACTACTATGATTAAGTCAACACTTTTACCGCTAAATGTCTAAAACATATTTTGAACCACATGGAACAGTTTTTAAACCCAATGTTTTCTCACAGAAGTCTTTATTTCCGTTCGAGTTACCAGCCTCCAGACCTTGCTTTATGAGAAACCAGAGAAAAAAAGAAAGAAAAATCTTCACAAATCTATTAACCAGTTTCAGTCTGAAAACACTTGCTTCTAGAAGCCTACCAATTTCAAAACCAGGCTATTCCCCAGTAGGAAATCACACACATTCTCTGGTGTCTAGAAAAACCTCCATTTTTCTAACAAACTATAGATGGGTAGAGGCAAGATATCATTCATAGATGGGCCTGGAGACTGGTTTTCCTTTGGGTGACAGTTTCCTGATAATCAAGCAAGTCGCTGGGTCCATGTCGGAATGGAGAAGATTGAGATGATTTGAGATGACTAAAGACAAGAAAGAGACATTGAACTAGCTTCTATAACAATTGTTGCCAAAAGACTTTGAGGATAATTATCTTAGCTTTCCCTTTGACAAGCGTCTGGTTCCCTAGAAGCAATAACTTGTATAGCCAATAATTGTGAATTATTGATGGTGAGCTCTTCAGGAAGAACAGTAAGGAAGCAAGGGAAGCAGGAAGAAGATAAGCAAGAATGTCCAGGTAAGGTCAGTAAGGTCAAGTCTTGGTCTGGTCCATTGGGGCCCTCCTGCGCGTCTGTACATTGCATTTCATCAACCACATGTTAAAGCCAGGACTGCCTTAGCCTGTTTTAAGTGGCTTTCCTTGCCTGAGAGCAGGCATCTGTGAGCATTAAATACTCACAGCAGCTGGGGATGGGTACACACTGGAAATCGATGTGTATTGACTACATTCTTCCAGGCATAACACCAGGTGCTTTGCATATAATTTCCCTATACCTCTGAGGAAGGTATTATATCCCCATCCTATAGATAAGTAAACAGAGACTTAGAAGAGTCTGGTAAATAGTCTAAGATTACTTAAACAGTAAGGATAGCTGAGCTGACCTGCAGAGTTTCAGAATCCTTTCTAGATGTTCGGACCCAATAACCCTGTGACTAGCATACCCCTGACAAAGACTGAAACAGTCCATTAGGAGCCAATTTTATCCCAGCCAGCATCTCAGAAGGAATGGAAACTTCCTGCACCAAAGAGTTGGGAGCAACCCAATTCCAACAACAGGTGGAAATGCTCCTCAATGAATGCTCTGAGGCAGAAACCCTGTAAAACTGAGATTTACAAAATTACCCTAGCTTCCCCTGGATACAGGCACTGGCTTGACACTCCTTCAACAATAATCTTTTTAATTCTGTCAATTGGCAAACTTTTGTTGGGTAATTTCTATCAGTCAAGCACAATGCTAAACCACCACAGGCAATGATTTCATTAATGTTCCCAAAAATTCTACAAGGGAGGTGTGACATTATCCTAAGTTCAATAGTGAGGAAATTAGAGCCCACAGAGAGTATATGAGTTGTCCAAAATCACACTTCAAAAGCAGAGGAAATGTCAACTCGCAACAGGAGTGATGACAAATCCACTAAATTGCATCTGCCACCTCAGAACTTCTTGCCTGCCTATCTCAAGGTTCTAAGCAGAAATGTAAAGACTTACTTTGGTTTGCCACTAATTATTTGGACATTAATACCTTTGCTTGATGCTTAGTTTATCAATGATTATCTCTAACCATGAAAACCCTAAGTTCCTCAGTTCTTATGTTCCTGTATTTCTGCTTCCTACTATCATCCTTGCCCAACTTGTGTTTTATAAATCTGTACTCTACTGCGGTCAGCCAAATGGTTCATATGTGAAATGGGGTAATGTTCATCCTTAGCTGTAGTCATACATAGTGACATTTTTCACATTTAAGCTGTGAAGTTGATATCCACAATCCAAATTCATATTCCTTCATCTTTTTTATGAGTTCCAGGCTATTTGTGTCAGAAATACTATTAATACATTAAGAAATACTTTTCAAACATATCTCTAAAGATATATCTGTCTTTAAATTCTATACTATATCTACATCATAGGGCTTCTTCTTTGAATTTCAAAGGGCTCTTTCCCAAACTCCTCCACAGAAGTTTTTCACTCAACAAGTTAACCTGCCAGAGTCCTATCATCACCAGAAAGGCAGGAAAAGTCACACAAAGTATTCAAGGAACAAATATTGGCTGCTCTTCATTCAAGGACATTAACAACTCAAAAAAAAAAAATCTTATGAATACAAAGAGGTAAAAAAAATGTCATGCTGAAATAAAAGTGCTAAGTTGAAGTCATCTTGAATAGTTTTTTTTTTACCTTATCTAAACCTTAGTTTATCTGAAAAAAAGAGGGACAATTATGCCTACCCTACATAACCATCATGGTTATATGGTAAGGAGCAAGATCCAAATTGAACTGAGATCAAGCATTTCCTATGTGCAATGCTTTGATTGTACAAAGCTGTAGAAATGCAGCAGAGGCAACTGTAGTGTCATGAAAAGACATTTTAACCCAAAAACAGGAGAAATAAGCTGCCTGTCAGCACTTGTTAGAGGGATTCCTATGCCTCATTTTATCTGAAGAGCTTTAACGTATCTGTCTATGAGGTGAAGGCTATTAGTATCCCATTTTATAGATAGGGCTTCTCTGAGATTTAGAGAAGGTAAGAGGCTCTTCGGAATACGGCATTCAAATCTCTGCTAAATCAGGAGGCAAAAACCTCAGGAACAGTATGTAAAACCAGTATGTAAATAGCAGCAGAGCAACAGGAAGTGAATAAATGAATTAATTTATGAACACCTACTAGGTTGACAGGTGCTGGGAATAAGACAAAGGTCTTTCCCCAGAAGCTCCCAGCCTGATTGGTGAAACACTTTCCCAAGTAGTTACAGTGCGGTGTGGTGAGTACAAAGAAAGGCGCCCACAGAGAACCGTGAAGAGGAGCCTTTCACCCAACCAGAAGAGAAGGATCTGGGAGGTGTCTCAGAGGAGGTGCTGCCATCTCTCTGTCCATCACACTTCCCCTGTCAAACACCCCAAGACACAGAAACTGGATCAAGAACTCCTCCCCAATTCCACAGGATAATAACTCAGTAGTACCAAGACTAAGTCACATCTCTCCTGTGTTTGCTCCATGCCAGGCACTGTAGAGAGCACTCTACATAGATTACCTTATTAAATTCTCAGCCATGTTCTGAGGGATGTGCTTTGATATTATCATCTCTCTTCTGAATATCTATGGCTGTGTAACAAACCATCACAAAAATGTAGAGCCCTAAAAAAATTTGTAATTACCTCTCACATTTCTGTCTGTTGTGTGAGCTCTGCTTGCAGTTCTCCTGGGGGAAGGGGTCATCCTTTCAGTTGCAGACAGAAACCAGCTGTAGCTAGAGTCACCAACCTGTGAGTGAGATGGATGTTGAAGATGTCTCAGTCACATAGACCCGGCTGGGAGCTCAGCTAGGGCTCACGTGCAGAGTATCCATGCGTGACTTCTCCTGGTGACTCTGGCTTCTCACAGCACATTGCTGGAGATTCCAGAATGAGCATAGTAGGAGTTAGCGTTCCAAAGGCAAGACATGAAAAGTACCAGGCCAGATAAACCTGGGGTAGATCTAGAACTGAAGGTGTTCCTCCCACCCTACTCTGTTGGTCAGAGCAGTCCCAGCACGTGCACAAATTCAAAGCTTAATTCCACTCTTGGATGAAAAATGGGGGAGTAAAGGGTGGCAAGATCATATTTCACATGGGATGGAAGTTATTGTTGTGACCATTTGGGGATACTATAATCTGTCATGGTTATCATTACATGTACAAAGTTCAGTGTCTTACTTAAAACCTCTGAGGTAGTAGGTGATAAACCCAGACCCCAAACACAAGCAAACAACCCCTACACTCTACTGTCCCTAAGTGGCTCCAGCATCCAATTTATTTATTGAACTGTAAATATCTGTTGACCTCTGCCTCTCCCTAGAGATGGTAAGCTCCTTGAGGGCTGTGTCTGATTGTTTCTTGTGTTCTTCCCAGTGTCTCATACAAGTCCTGATACTGAGTATTCACTCATACCTGTTTGCTGAGTTACTAAGTGAATCGTATAATGGCACTCATCAATGGTTCTACCAAGCTAAGAAAGAGTCCTCTGGAATGACATATGAGGGCTCTCTAGCACATCTGTCTATTAACAGTGCTGATGAGAGGCAATTCCTGAAGCAGACCAATCAGTCTTCCCTATGCCAGCCTTTCTGGAGCACAGAAATGACCCTGTCCTGAAGAGTAGACAATCATTTCACTCATTTTTATTGCACATGTTGGTGAAAGTAAAGAGTTAAGAAATCAACGTCTCTACTGGAAACAGCTTTGCAAACTCCTGAAGTCTCACGTGTAGGAAATTATATCTGAAAGAAAAAAATTACATTTCACTCACAGATCCTGAACTTTCAGAGGAGAACAATATATG